>JACXGJ010004085.1:0-48372 GCA_016801105.1 Esox niger
TCAGTATATTTGTCTCAGTATATTTGTCTCAGTATATTTGTCTCAGTATATTTGTCTCAGTATATTTGTCTCAGTATATTTGTCTCAGTATATTTGTCTCAGTATATTTGTCTCAGTATATTTGTCTCAGTATATTTGTCTCAGTATATTTGTCTCAGTATATTTGTCTCAGTATATTTGTCTGTATAAATGTAAATAAATCAAAGGAAATTCTAAAAAACGAATGTAAAGCTAGCTTATTTTAATTGTTAAAACATTACAATGGGAGACAAATCTAAGGTGCAGAGAAATTCTCCAGTCTGCAATAAATCTAGTTAGTATTCAGTTGGTCTCTGAGTGATACCATACTAACACACATTTGAGTTACGGGGTATGTGAAGTGCACTTACATTTTTTCCCAGCCAGTGTCAAGTGAGGGAAAAAAATTGTAACGATTACAGATAGGAGTGCAAGCCATCCCTAGTACACACCTCTGAATGCGTAGGCTCTGGTCCTGGTGTCCCTGTGTGGCAATCATGACGTCAGCCTCATCCAGGACAAAAACTTTGATCTTCTTGGGGTCGATGAACTTGAACTTCAAACACCAGTCCAGCATGGTGCCGGGCGTCCCAATTACGATCTGTTCCTGGAGCTGAGTACCTCTCTGCACTGGGGGTGAAGGGAAGACAGACAGGGTTGTGGGTTTGTCCCCACAGGGGGCCAGTGTGACAATAAACACACACTACTGTGACACACAATGGAAAACAGCAATATACTGTAAACTTTATTTACTCTCAATAATGCTGATGCAAATGTTTGCTACATTGTAAAAAAAATTGAACAGTACCAACAATGAAGGTGAAATAATAGCCAATTACTGAACAAATAATTAACTAATCTTTTACTGTGGTTAAGAGGTCCCCAAACCATTAAAGGCCAAGAAAGAAACACTAGCAATATAAGGTCATCATTATATACACCAGAATTACCTAACTATGATCAATAAATACAATACGCCACAGTAGACCCAAACGAAAATATAGTATATAACATTTACATATTACATGTTTCGGAAATTGGCGACACATCGTCTCATGAGGTAAATAACCATTGTTTTCCTGAAATTTCAAATAAAATGGTGTTTGAACTGACCATTTCTTTACATTTGGTCCACAAATAACTAAATGCTCCACATGAACCTAAAGTTAAGCACTCAAGCAAGCCTCCAGAAAATTGGAGCGAAAGTGGCGCTCCACCAAGTTGGAAGTTTTCAGACTAGGCTGGATAGACAGCACAATAAAATACCAAAAAGCACTCATCTGCTCAATAAGCGTATTTCCAACCTGATTGAAGTGAACAAAAACAATAAAAAAGATCTCTTCGATACAGTTGCGAAGTTAACTAAAAAGCAACGCTCAACAAGTGAAGTGGGTCTTCACTTTACCTGTAATGAATACATGAACTTTGATGAAAAGTCGTCCTGAACCTCCCTGACCAGGTGTCAAAACGTTGTCAATGGGGACACTGGAACGTTTTGATCCTGTATCGCTCGACACATTCACAAAATTTGTAATGAGTTCTAAACCCACAACATGTCAGCTAGACCAGATTCCAACAAAATGTATTAATGAGCTATTTTAGGTGCTAGGTCAGCCAATGTTGAAAATAATAAATTGCGCCCTTTCCTCCAGATGTTTACCAAACTCACGAGAAATATCGGTAATTAAGCCTCTTCTAACAAAATAAAATCGAATCTGGATCCAGACACATTAAACAACTTCAGGCCAATATCAAACCTCCCATTCCTTTAAAAAAATCTTAGAAAAATTTGTTTTCCAACAACTGATTGCCTTCCAGAAGACAAAATATATGAATTGCTCCAGTCCGGTTTCAGACCCCATCATAGTATTGAGACGGCACTCGTGAAGGTAACAAATTACCATCTAATGGCCTCAAAGGTTCCACATCAGTCCTGTTACTTCTTGATCTTAGTGCTGCTTTTGACACTACTGATCACTCCCTTCTCTTAGAGAGAGTGGAAACCCATAATGGGCTATGTGGGAATGTTCTAGCCTGGTTTAAATAAGTATTTATCTGAAAGATATCAGTGTGTATGTGTGGATGGTATATCCTCTGACAAATCAAAAGTATGTTTTGGTGTTCCTCAAGGCTCGGTTCTAGCCTTTATTTTTCTCGCTATATATTCTGCCTCTTGGTGATGTAATCCGGAATCAATGTCAATTTTCACTGCTATGTTGATGACACACAGTTATATATATGGATGAAGCATGGAGAAACCCAAAAATGTGCAACTTTGGAAGCATTTGTTTCAGATATTAGGAAGTGGATGACAGAGAACTTCTTGCATTTAAACTCAAGAAAAACAGAAATGCTTGTTTTAGGACCCAAGAAACAAAGAGTTTTATTGACAGATCTCACTGTGAACCTCGACGGCTACATGGTCGTATCCCAAAAACCTGTAAGAAATCTTGGCGTTACCCTCGACCCTGACATCTACTTTGATGAACATATATTAAAATCTTCTAAACATTTTCCTACTTTATTGCTTATTTTTATCTTGCAAATATCAAAAACTTTCTATCAAAAACTGACACAGAAAAATGAATCCATGCTTTGTTATTTCAAGATAAGATTACTGCAATGCTCTTTTTTCAGGTTACCCGGATAAATCAATAAATAAACTTCAATTAGTGCAGCACACGGCTGCTAGAATCCTAACTAGAACAAAAAAATGTCAACACATTACTCCAGTACTAGCCTCTTTACACTCGCTGCCTGTTAGGGTTTGGGCTAATTTTAAGGTTTTATTGTTAACCTATAAATCAGTACATGGATTTGCTCCTACTTATCTCGCTGAAATGATCCAGCCATTTTAACCGTACCAAAAATTTCAATCCAAACAGCCGGTGGCAGGGCCTTCTCTCATAGAGCTCCACTACTGTAGAATGATATGCCAATTATAACTACAAATGCAGACTCTAATAAATACTCATCTCTTCAACCTGGTCTAGGATTAAGTGTAGTCTGGCCCAGGAGTGTGACCAGAATGGCCTGACACTGTCCATATTTGTAGACAATTTATTAGGAGTTGATTTTAGAATCAGTTTGCCTACTTAAAAATAATTATTCAGATTATTATTAAAGATTGGAGTGTGGCAATTAAACAGCACAATTGTGTCAGTTAACACATCTACAGGCGCTCATACCACATCTTCCCTTACATTTTGCTATTTCAAGACAAACTATCACAAATAATAATTCCAGCTGTATGTCTCAAATTGGTCCATCTAACTATACATTGTTTCTATAATGCCTCTCACTCGCCACAATTTATTAAAAGTGAGTTAAAGTGAGTATTCTAAAAATATTGCAATTCCGTGATGGCTCTAAAACTTAGGAATGTAACAACACAGGCTGTCAGGGAAAATTAGCTTTGCAGGCACTCTGAACAGCAAATCCTAACCAGTTTAAACACTTAAACATTCTTAATTAGGATATTAAAATATTTATCTTAATAAATTATATAATACACAACTATTTGCTTTGATCATGGTTTTGACTTACAGATGAATAGATCAAGGTTTTTTCATAATTACGTTTATTTAAAAAAAATATTCATTTGAGATCTGGGGTTGTTCACAATTATCTTCAGAAAGGATTTGAGAAATAACGACATTTCAGCGTTCTAGGTACCTCATGTTTTGGAATAGTGCAATCACAGCTTGATGTAATTCATCGCATGCTGACGCAATCTACCTGATCTTACTGCAGTAAGAAAACCCAGTAATTAGATAAGTGACATCTGTAGGAACCATTATTTGGTGGCAAATCAGATTCAAGAGGGTACAGAGTCTACCTAAATAAGCATCTCATTTCCATCGGCCATTGCAAGCTGGCAGAGCAGTATTCCTGCTCATAAATATATTTCAAGTCATTATTGTCCTTGTTCATTATCTTCATCATTCATCACATAGTACTTGTGTGAGTGCATACCTCAGTATGTATAAGGGGAATAAAAAGGCATTTTAATCTTGTTTTGCAACACATTTTCTAATTTTGGCAAGTGTTTCCGCCTCTTAATTTCTCCACACAGGCTTCTCACCTGGGTGGTCCACAAACCCAGCCACACTTAAATGCATTAACTTGGCAAATTATTAGGGCAAAGTCAGTATTTCCCCTGATAAAGGGATAGTTGGAACAAAATTCATATTTTTGACCGTAGAGTCATTATTTCAAACAAACAATACATTTTTCAGCTCTGTCCCAGTCTGTAATAAGCATTATTAGCATCATCCAAATTACCATGATCTTCTCCAAAACACTTCAAACAACATTCAGTAATCAGGCGCAATGGCATAGATTCTTTTTAAACTGTACTGTGACAAAACAGCCGACAGAATTGGCCGAATTCAAACTGACACTAGTGAACTATTTCCTATAGCCACCATACACAGCTACTGCTATTCAGCAGTGATGTCATCAAGGTGAGCTTCAACATGAACCTCTACAGGAAGCTAGGTTGCTTTGCCTAGCTTTTTATAGCTTGGATGAACTTTGAACTTCTGCATGCAACTTCTGAACTTCCTTTTCAAGTATCGATGTGGACTTCTGCTCGCTTGTGGATATTGAGTTAATTAAATTCTACCCACTGTACAACAGCGACAAAACCTTTGCCTCGCCCGAGTCGTATTGTGGGGGAATCAATTGTGCAACTTTGCCAACGAGACACACAATTTTTGCAAGAAACATTAATAAAAAGTATCCCATGTTGACGTAGATTAAGGCTACAGGTGAATGCAATTCCATTAAGTTACTCAGTTGGACCCGTGGAGACAAGACATTCTTACTAATATTTCCGATTGCGATGTTCTAATACACCAAGTACACATTTCCTCTGGATATTCTGGGCAAGGGTTGGGGATTAATGAGAGAGGTTTTAGCTGATGAGAGAAGCTTTAGCTGATTGGGGCCTAGATGAGTCATCTAGTCCGTATAACCTGACAATGCCGTGAACATGGTGAAGGCTGCCACCCTGAACAAGTGGACCAGTTTGCAGTGCTTTGGCCATAGACTGCATCTTGCAGTTGGTAAGACATGCCCAATTGCGCATTCTATTTTACTACTGTTGCTATTGCTAAACTATTACATATTATTGCCTAGCAACCTGTCCTGAATTATCTCTTTTTCATACATTCTATTGTATCTTCTATTCATACATTTCAATTGTAGAGAATGGGGCTGGGGAAGAATGAAGGATACAGATGGTCAGGTTGACAGCTAAAGCGCTTTCTGAATACATCCTCTGTTTTTCATATTGCAATATATATCGCAGAAAAACAAAATATCGCAATGTCAGTTATTTCCAACCCTAGTACCTATGGTTTCTATTCATGAATACGTACAATTACTGAGACAGAGGTGAATAATGGATTGTTTTAAAAACAAGTGCCTGAAGGACATACGGTCACCAAAATATGATTTTTGGATGAATTATCCATGTAAGACTGTTAACAGAACAGTTAGAAGACAGAAGTTTCAGTAATGACAGTCACAGTCTCTTAAAAACTCACCATCAGTGAATTAAAATGTTTGTGCTTAACCAAGGTGTGGCTAACACAGAATTATGACACTGTAGTGGTCTTGTTTTTAGCAGTAAGCCTATCAGTTCCTCAACTCACATTGAAGTTCACTAGGGTGGACAGGAGTCTGAATTTCCAATGAGTGTGATGACGGCAGTCCAAGACACTCTTTGTAGAAAAGGATATCGCTTTTTCTAGCCTGATATTTCAGGCATATAGTCTTTGTTCAATGTGTGGAATAGAAAGTCATATTTCCATTCCACATTGGAATAAGACATTACTGGCCTCATTTTCAGCAGACCCACATTCACTCGATGACTGTTTTTTGTTAGCAAAGTTTTTAGCGCACATCAGCAATTGATGCACACGGCTTAGGCACATTGTCCCAAACTGGCTTTAAACTGGCTTGATTGTCTTCCATCACAGACCATTGCACAAAGCCAATCATGAGCAAAAAAACATTTACTTTCCTGAGTTTCTAAGTTAATAAGAAAGGGAAGCAGGCAAGCCTAGTTTGGCTGGCGTGCGATTAGAACGAATCAAAGTTGTGGCCCCCGCTGGATTTGAACCAGGGTCTCCTGTGACAGACTGTTCTTATCCAATAAGCCACTAAGATAAGTGTGCAGATTGTTCTGCATTATTAAACCAATTTGTCGAAATTCCACAGTTATTGAAACTAGTTCCCTACATGTAGCTGCGTTTCCACCACAGGAACTATATCCAGAAACAAGGAACCTTTCAAGGAACTTGCTGCATTTCCACCTCAGGAACCAGGGTCAAGAACAAGGAAATGAGGAACAACATTTTACCCCAAAACAGTCCATGCTCGGGAGATAGGACTTTTCCAGAGTACCAGAACTTTTAGGGTGGGGCTAGTGGGGCTGAACATTTCAGATTGTTCGTGACGTTGTAGAGTTTGCTCACAAAAGTTTAACTCCCATTTTTTTTTATTTGTACTTCACACCAGTACATAGTTCTAGTCCAATGGCCTCTATAGTGGATGGCAGTGTCCTGCAGGTTATGCTGAACACAACATGCAATCACCATGGATTTGACCATGTGTGTTGCAGTGATTTTGTTTTAACAAGCACCTCCATCTGCCCTTCAGCCTGTCAAAGGCGTTCTCAACGTTGGCAGAAATTGTGTACAGTGACACACTCCAAATGATGCCATAATAATGTAATGCCGACTTCAAATGAGAAATGCGCTGAACATTTCTGATTGGTCGAGAAGTTGTAGAGTTTGCTTTGTCTCCAAATGAGAAATGCGATGGTACTCTGAGTTTGTCACAGGCTTCCACAGCGCAATGGTGATCCTTTCTTGTATGGTTCCACAACACCAGCGTCATGACTCCCCAGTTATGGTTGCGATCAACGGCACAGGTAAAGAAACTGTCCTTAAACATACAGACATTTTTTATCCACTGGGCCTCTGTGAAAGTTGGACATGGTTTCCCAGCACGCCGTTGTTATATTGTGTACCAAACGGATTGAAAAAACACAATGCATTCTGCTGTACTCGCATATCTGAAACACACACAAAAAGGTGCTAAAAATAAAAGTCAATGAAAATTACAATAAAATTATTTCAAATTATAATTTACTCAAATGGTAATTTACAGTATATAAGCTTACTAATAACATTTTACCATTCTTTTCCAACATTGACTCAATGACCACATTTGCAAACCAGCAAATCATGATCAACACAACTTAAATCTCCTCTGTGGTTGCGGTGATGTTGCAGTGTCGCATAAATAAAGTTGCCGTCTGTTGCTTTGCAAAGCATAAGTCAGAGTGAGAGCGCACGTCAGAGAAAGGGCATACGTCAGCGGACTACTTAGCCTAATCTCCACAGGTCTTTAGACCGCTGTGGAAACGCACATTATGGGCTGAAGGAACGCATTAGTTCCTTGAATAGCAGTTCTTGGGACTCAAAGTTACGGATCTTTTTTGGTGGAAACGCGCCTTTAGCTCACATTAAAAAAAAAAAACAGGAATAACAGGGTTGATACACAACATTCAACACATTAAATTAGAAAACAATACTGTATGGACCAATTGGGACATACTACCTCTTCATAAAATCTTTGTCACACATTAACTTCACAAGTCTGAATATTTAGCAGGATACAATGCATTGTGTTAAAATGACTAACATTTCTCATTTAGTTTACTCCCCTCACAAATGGCATCTATGAACTGTATGGCATTTGGCACTGACCATTTTAACAGCTTATTACAGCCAGTAATAGGCCTACTGGTATCTACGTACTACTTGTAACATCCAGAAGAATTGAGCAATTGCTAGCAAGACTGAAGATGAACTTCACACTGCCAAAGCTATTTCAAACAAAACTATATTTGGTTTTATTTCATTTGTGAATGACATTGACACAATAACTATCAATATACAGCGGATATAAAAAGTAAACACACTACTGTTAAAATGCCAGGTTCTTGTGATGTAGAAGAATGAGGCAAAGATAAATCATGTCGGACCTTTTTCCACCTTTGATGTGACCTATAACATAAACAATGCAATATAAAAATAAACTGAAATCTTCGAGGTGGGAAATACACTTTTTTTTTACTCACAATAACATGATTGCATAAGTGTGCACACCCTTAAACTAATTCTTTGTTGAAGCACCTTGTGATTTTATTACAGCACCCTGGTAGGAGTTATTAGCATGGCACATCTTGACAAGGCAATATTTGCCCACTCTTCTTTGCAAAAGCGCTCCAAATCTGTCAGATTGAGAGGACCTCTCCAGTGCATAGCCCTGTTCAGATCATCCCACAGATGATCAAATTGGATTCTGATCAGGGCTCTGGCTGGGCCATTCCAAAATGTTCTGGTTAAGCCATGCTTTTGTGGATTTGGATGTGTGCTTTAGGTCATTGTCATGTTGAAATGTGAACTTCCTATTCACCTTCAGCTTTCTAACAGACACCTGAAGATTTTGTGCCAAAATTGCCTGGTATTTGGACCTGTTCATAATTTCCAACCCCCTGACTAAGGCACTGGCTCCAGTTGGAAAAAAACAGGCTCAAAGCATGATGCTGCCACCACCATGCTACACTGTGGGTATGGTGTTTTATGGGTTTTTCCGCCAAACATACCTTTTGGAATTACAGCCAAGAAGTTCAACCTCGGTTTCATCAGACCATAACACATTTTCCCACGTTTTTGGGAGATTTGATGTTTGTTTTTGTCAACTTCAGCCAGGCTTGGATGTTGTTCTTTGTAAGAAAAGGCTTTCGTCTTGCCACCCTACCCCAGCACAGCCAGAAATTCCTGAAGCTCTTTTAATGTTGCCGTAGGCCTCTCGGAATCCTCCCTGACCAGTTTTCATCTTTTCAGCAATTTTTATCCACTTGATGATGACTGTCTTCAATGTGTTCCATGGTATATCTAATAATTTGGAAATTATTTTGTACCCTTCTCCTTACTGATATCTTTCAACAATGAGATCCCTCTAATGCTTTGGACAATTACTTTTACTCTTAGATGCAACTAAGAAAATGTCAGGAAAATCGTAATAGAACAGCTGAACTTGATTTGTGATTAATCAGTCACTTTAAATGATGACTTTTTATGCAACTGTAGGCGACAATAACTTTTTTGTCTAGTGAATAGATAAGATAATCTTGGAAACCCCGCCTATTTTACAGCGCAAGGGGATGTGGTCTAATTTACCCCAAAAAGCATGCACGGATGCATACTTCTAAAATCCACCAGAAATAGTTGCAATAGAACCGTAAACAGTCTTACTTTTCCGCTTATTATAATGCAGCTATTAAAACTTGTAGCCAGGAAAGTTTGTCTATCCCAAACAAATCCTACTGCATACTTTGTTCTGTTGGAGGTGCAGATCGAAACACCAGTCACCCGCACGGATGTCCGCATCTCTAACCAATACGCTATTTAACAATGGGTAGTCAGTTAGTAAGAGATATTGACTCTGCCAGCTCCGCTTATGTGGTCTGGCAAAAACGGAAGGAATTTCATTCATAATCATCCAATTTCATGGAGTATGGCACTCTAGATCACTGTTCTTAGGGAGTAAGCAACTAAAACTTGTGGTAGGTATGGTCCGTGTCAATAATTATCACAGTGGCTTTAGAGGTAAGAACAGAGTAGATGACTCACATTTGTTTCCTCTAATGGCGTAGACAAGTTTCACCTCGGAGTAGTACTTCCCCATCTGTTCAATTACCTTCCCTGTCTGTAAGGCCAGCTCATAGGTTGGAGATACACACAAACACTGAGCAGAAAAAAAGAGGAATAAGTTATTAAAAAGAGGCTATGGAACACTTCACCTGCTGATAACCAAAATGAGTCACTACTCCAACGTTTAGGCATATAACGCCCTCTAAAAGGCAATCTAGGTTTATTATAATCATTATTAATTATTATAACTATTATTATCATAAAAGAAAGCTTAATAATTCAATCAGCAGAAAAGGTTAAGGTACTACCCGGAACTGGTAAAAACATTTCCCTATTGACTATGTCAAAGACACAGGTCAAGATCTAAACTCACCTGAGGAAACTTGTTGTTGGGGTCAACGTGACTGAGCATGGCCAGGACAAAGGCAGCCGTCTTCCCGGTTCCTGACTGAGATTGGGCTATTAGGTTCTGTGGACTGGCAAACACAAAAGCACAGGACACATGGATGAAGAGAGAAGGCACACGGAAAGAGAGAGCTTGAGGGTTTTGGCAAAACATTTTAATAGCTAGACTTGAAAACTGGTTTTGGGAGAATAGAAGTGTTTGATTTCAGTTTAAAATATTGAGGAGCAAGACAAAGGGAGAGGGAGACTATAAGGTATTAATACACAGAGAGTGTTGCTAATTGGTTTAAAATAAAACTTGGAGAATTTCTCTAAACTCACGGTTCAGCAAGCATCATGGGTAAAGCATTCTCTTGGATTTTGGAGGGGCGGTTGAAACCCATGGCGTATACTCCCTGAAGCAGCTGAGGTTTACTATGGGAAAGAAGCCAGTATTAAGTCTAGGTAACACCAACCAGAGATGGTACAGACAACAAGGCCCAACACATGCCCCAGGTCAATGACTCAACAACATGACTTTGCAAAGAGGTAATTTTTCACTGTTGCTTGGCAAGCTAAGGATATCTTATACAAACGTAACAGTATATAGGCAGATTTTTTTTTTCTTTGACGGGAAAAACTTGATTAGCAGTCAAAGGCATGAGCATTTATATGTTTCCGGTTATTATTGAAAGACACACAGATTGTCTTAATGTACTCTGATTTAAAAGCACTGAACAAAAACAATTGGAGACAAGAAAATATTCAATCGCTTGATTTAGCAGAATGTAAACAAAATCTCGAACAACAGCTTTGCTTTCATCAAGTCTGGAGACGGTGCTGGCAATTCCATGATTTGAAGCTTACGGTCCTATTCTTTTCTACTAAGGTTTTTGTGGCACAGCCTGATGGTGTTTTGGGTCATGATCATGCTGTAGGATGACCCCCTAACCAATTCGGTGCACACCCGAGGGCATTGCTTGGCGCTGCAAATGCTGTTGCAGATATTTGGGTTCAGGGTGTAGATCACCGGCACCCCAGACCATCACACTTCCACCTCCATGTTTGACAGTTGATGCCCCACAATGAGGTATTGTGATAGCAATCATTGTGATAGCAATATATTTCCTTGGTTAATACTTCCTTGTTAATTGCCTATATCACATCCTTATGATAGCAATATACTACAATGTTGCCAAACATTTTGGGACAATGAGCAAAATGAAAATGAACAGAATGCAATGGTGTGCAAATCATTTTAGTATATTTAATTGAACATTTTCAATTAAAGACATGAAATATTGAAACTGAGAAAATGTAAAAACCATTTCAAATACAATGCCAGCAAGATGTTTAAAAAAATTGCGACAGGGGCATGTAAACAATTGTGTTGCATCACCTCAAGTTTAATGAATATTCTAAGCATTTGGGAAAGAAAGCAGTCAAAGAAAGCAGGCGTTCTGACAGGAAAACCTTTTATTAGGCTTGATTCATTAGTCCTTCACAAAGACAAATTTGCCTGATTGCAGACTTGCTCAAACATCCTCAGATCTTGACCAATCCTCCACCAAATTTGCCTCGTTAAATTAGATTTGGTTCACTTTATCAGTACCTCATTTAGTGAAATGAGGTGTACCTGTGTTAGAATTTATCAGACACTGGAATGGAACACTGGACTCCCATACATGTAGAGAAAAATTGATTTAAGAAAAATTAGGAATGGTCTCATTTTTTCCAGAGATGTATGTACTATTTGTAAAGAAAACATGAGTGAGCAGGCACAACACATCTTATTTCATGTGGGATTCACATTCAGCTGAAGGTTATAACAGAATGGCACAATCAAAACAAAACATAGCAACTACGGGGAAAAAAATAAATCTGACCCCTGTTCAAAAGTCTGCATATAGCATCAGTGACAGCATACAATCTTTTGTAATAGTTGTTTTTAAGGCCCTGACTTCTTGCAGGTGGTATAGCTGCACATTCATCTTGGTAAAATGCCCCCAGGTCATGCTAACTCTTTGGGGGTCTTGCATTAAACACACGTTGAAGATCTCCCCAGAGTAATTTGACAATATCAAGGTCAGAAGACTGATGGCCACTCCAGAACCTTCACCTTTCTCTGCTATAACCACTGGAGAGTCAACTTGGCCTTGTACTTTGGGGTCATTGTTGTGCTGGAAAGTCCAAGAGCATCCAATGTGCAGAATTTGTGCAGAAGAATGCAAATTGTCTGCCATAAATTTCCGATTACATGCTGTATTAATCTTGCCATACATTTTCATAAGATTTCCTTGCAAAAAAACAATGGATTATGTTTTTTCCCCTTCAACCACAAGGCAAAGTTGCGGTTGTCCAACAACTTCTGATTGAATTGGCAATTTCCCATGATATCTGCGGGAAGTGTAACAGCCAATGTCCACTATGTTGCCAAATACATTTCTTAGCTATGAACAACCGTGTGGGGAGAAAAGCAGCCAACCAACACGTCTTGCTGACATAGGGGGAGTGTGAAATCTGAGCATTAACAATTACAATATGAATGTACGTTTCCTACATAATGAGAGTAACAGAAACCTCTCTGTTTAGATTCTCTCTGTAGGTTGCGCTCTGATAACCACAGGAATGTTTACACTGACAATTTGGCATGGGGGTTACTGTCTTGGCTTTGCTAGGTAAACACACCCTTCAATGTATATATCAGCTTGTAACCAACATTACAGTGAGACGAGATTGAGCCTGTAACATCACGCGCTAAGACTATCAAATGCGGTAATAAACAATTGAATTACTCTCTCCCTTGACAACCGGTATGTGAATAATTATTATAACCTCTATACAAAATGGCAGATTTCTAACAATGTGCATAAATGCCCCTGGCTTAGTACTGGACTGTGTTTCAAAGTGTACCCCTCGCTCACTAAGGCAGGTCGAGGTAGAGCTAGGAACATTTACATCAGTTGGCCATATTCCCTTCTCCTCCATATAGTTAGATTGAACATTGTGAAAGTTAAAATGGGGGCCAGACTACAGTTGGGAAGTCCAATCAATTGTGATACATAACGTCAATTATTTTTTGCAATAACTAAGTCGCCTGTCCATAATCTTACTTTATGGACATGGGGTTACAGTGCACGCATGTAGTAAAACTCTCCTGCTATGTCACTCAAAACACAGATACGCTACCTTTCAAACAGGGAAAGAGACTAAAGGCTTCAGTACACACAGTAGCCAGCTAATGTCCTTTTTGTTATTTGCTAGATAGTTAGTCCTATTTTGTTTGCAATATGGGTTGGTGTGCTGTGCCTGGATGCCACAAATACACTCTGGAAAAAATTAAGAAACCACCACACCTTTTTCTTTCCTTAACAAAAAAAATTTGAGTGAAGAAAAGAAGCGTTCAATTTGCAGTGGTCTCTTATTTTTAACCCTTCTGTTGCTCACTCAAAACCTTGTTAATACCTCTGGTAAGCTTCTGCAAAATTTCTGGGTTTGAAGCTGGTCCTTCAGTGTCAATGACTTCTGACGTAGCTGCCAGGAGAACTCTATTTCTATCAATCTAAGTTATTTGTTGGTATATTTTGCAAACAAGGCTCATCTTAGAGCCAAAAATGTTCAAGGTTGCAAGATGAGTAAGCATCATAAATTATCTTATTCATGTGTACTCAAATATGCTAGCTTCAAGTTTCAAGCTAATAGATAGCTATGAAGCTTTTCCCATGTAACCCGCCCTGTTTAAAAGGTAGCGCCTGAAATGTTCCTTTTTGTTGTGACGGGATGTTTATTTTTTCCCCATAGATTCAGTGATTCAGAGCGAATGTCTCTGACTGACTGACTACCCCTTGTTAAATATCGTAGTCGTTAGAGTGAGATTCCGCAGGAGTTATTCCAAATAGACGAAAACTCTGATGGCTAAGATCTTTAGTATTTATATTATAGTAAGCTCGAAATAAAACAGTTGACGTGTATATTGCAACTAATTCTGGTGGATTTGAGGTATGCATCCATGCATGCGTTTTGGGTCAAAATAGACAAACATATTTGCTGGCTACAACATACAGTAGTTACGTTATAGTAAGCCTCAACTAAAACTGGATATGGTTATATTGCATGGACAAGTTTTTCTGGCATGGAAAAGTTAATCTTCCGTCCTGCTATCAATTGCTCTATTCTTATGATTATTCCTAGGAAGTTAGTAGATACTAGTAAACTTATTATTGGCTAATAAGCTGTTAAAACTGCCAGTGGCAAAAGCCAATACATAGATGATATAATGAAGGTAAACTTAAGAAACGTCACTTTAACAAAATGCTCAATGGTCTATTGAAACATGTAATGCCGTGGCGTAGTGGTTAAAGACACTGTCTCTAACTTGGAAGACCAAACTTGAAATCTGTTGAGGGTGCCAAAATGTATACATTTTATTTAGTTTATGGTTATAGAGTATTGCGACAAGTTCCAGTAGATTCCACGACTCTCGCCATTTCACTTGATGAAAAAGTTAGTTATCGCTAACTTTATTGATAGTAATTGTATCATTGTCATTCACAAATGAAAGAAAAAAGCAAGTTATGCCATGAAATGAAATAGCTTTGGCAGACACTAGTTATTGCTCCCGTAAATTTGTAGATACTGGTAAAGCCTATCACTGGCTAATATGCTGTAAAAACAGCCAGTGGCAAATGCCATACGGTTCATAAATGCCATTTGGGGTGGAGGTATAACTGCATACCTAGTAATGGACGGACCAGCCTGTCACCTTGGTCCCAGCGGTGAATGAGTTAGTGTTTTATTTGAAAGTCAAGTGCTATTTTGACTTATCTTTTTATAAAAAAAAATTTATTTGAAATGTTATGGGGGAAAAAAAGTTGTATATATCCAGTGTGCATTTCATAAATGACTAATCATATTAAGTAACAAAAGTATTTGTTTCAATGTTGTAACACTGATAAAATGCAACTACTGGAAGGAGGGACAGAAAAAAAAATTGGGTGGACAGACACTTTTAAACCCACTGGCAAAACTGTTTTACGTTGAGCCCAAAAAGATAAAAACTGTAAAAATACAGGAACTTAATTCAAAATGTTATATTTTGCATGCATTTTGACAATTGGTGTTTTTGTTTGAACCTTCCATGACTTCCAAAATAAGCATATATTACCCAAATGGTACCCAGGCGCTAATCACCCCCCACTGAACGCATGAAGTCAATGGATGAATGAGCGATACTCCCAGACGAATGATTTGAATTAACTTAAAAATGAAATACAAGATTTCATTGACCATTCATAAACTTAATTAGGTAATTATTGAAACATTATACTAGGCTACTTATCACATGGCCACCGTTTTTCAATAGGAGATTCAGCTTATTTTGTAGGCAACTTCAAATGTAAATCAAAATTATTTCAGAGAGGGAAAGATAAACCAAATCGCACACACTTCCTATAGTTTTACTTAGAATTTTCTCTGCTTATTCTACTGAAGATTAATATTCTACCGAGGGTATTAGGTTAAATAATTATTCACAAAACGAAATTCCAACTATATGTTTTCGGACCTCATGTTTTTCTAATAACACTGGTAGGTTTTTCTATAAAACGTATGTCACCTATAGAAAGATCTTATATGCCAGTAATCTAGAAATACACATTTGTGTTTATATCAACTTGATAGACCCACTACAAACCTCAGAAGAAAACCTGCTGTTCACAGCCTATTCATTTTGGACCTATTTCTATGCATTCTTTTTTGTGGTTTTTGCTCTATTGTGAAACCACATTCTTGGATTTTTTTTACCATGTAAAACAAATAAATTATGTTATTTATTATTATTATTTTTGAATTCTATATTGTTTGATGACATCCTAGTAGAACCTAGACGGTGATGCTGTGGATGAGACTGTCCATGCTAATAGGTACGATTTGTATGCTAATTATTCCAAACGGCGTTCGGCTCAGGTTGATACTGGGGCTCAAAAAGCCCTGGCAGTTCTAGTGCTAAACATACTTAAAACAAGAATTTCTGTATTTAGATTGAAAAATGTAACAGAATTTGTTGAAAATGGTCAAATGGAATTTACTATTTACACGTAACAAAATTATAAACGCAACACTTTAGTTTTTGCCTGCAATCATCATGAGCTGAACTCAAAGATCAAATACTTTCTCTATGTACACAAACGGCCTATTGCTCTCAAATATTGTTCACAAATCTGTCTTAATCTGTGTTAGTGAGCACTTCTCCTATGCCGAGGTAATCTATCCACCTCACAGGTGTGGCAAATCAAGACACTGATCAGACAGCACGAGTATTGCACAGGTGTGCTTTAGGCTGGCCACAATAAAAGGCCACTCGAAAATGTGCAGTTCCATCACACAACATAATGCCACAGATGTCGCAAGTTTTGTGGGAGCATGCATTTGGCATGCTGAGTGTAGGAATGTCCACCAGAGCCGTTGCCCGGGAAGTGAATTTTCATTTCTCTACCATAAGCCATCTCCAAAAGCGTTTCAGAGAATTTGGCAGTACATCCAACCGGCCTCACAACCACAGACCACGTGTAACCACACCAGCCAAGGAACTCCACATCCAGCATCTTCACCTCCAAGAGCTAGCCGGTTAAAGAACAAACATCAATATAGCCCACACTTTCATCCTATGGTAACTAACAATAACATCAGCCAGCAAAATATACAATTACCTGACCATAGCTCAAACATGTCTACCATATACTTGGACAGCTAGTAAACATGTTTGTGTAGCTAGCTAGTTACGTTAGTTCACATTTGTTAGCTATGCTCAGAGTAAGGCTGTTTATTTAGATATAAATCAAAATTGCCATAGCAACTCCCAAAACACACAGCCTCAGTTGGCAGACGAAATTTGCATTCTAATATGCCAAAATGTCCAACAATACAAATACCAGCCAGGCATCATTGGTTCAAACCTGAACGTTTGACACATCCTATCTTAGCTATCTCATAGCCAAAATCCAACCAAAGAAAACAAAAACGATTATTTTGAAGACTTTCTGATTGACAATGGAAACCTGCATTCCCCACTTGGTATACAAAATGTTTATTGGACTGTCCAAAGGCAGTAATGCACAATCCTATAGGTGCATCTTCCCTCAATTTTTTCCCCCCCTTTGCTATAGTCAATATATCCATCTGACACATTACAAAAACTGCTCACATCAAGTGCACATCCAGTTTCCCATGATTTGGTCTCTTAATTTACCTGAAAACTCATGGCAGAGTACTTGCTTTGCAATTCAATAGCGCCAACAAATATTGTACAGAATAGTTAGATTCATCCTGAAATTGTGTGAATTTATATTTAAAATGACAATTCAACTTACGCATAATTTTGAAGACGATTTGTCAGATACACCAGAGCTATTTTAGGATTATTATGAAGGTGGCAAAAGAAATGAAAATGTTAGCCCAATTTGGTCAGTCTAAGTAATAATACATCTTTTTTTTTTATGCATTTTCTCACTAAGCACGCAGAGAATTTAAATTTTTTTCTCGATTGGAAAATCAAAGCGTCTCTGGCTGGATCCCATTGAAGTAAAACATTTCTAGAGTTTTTTTTATTAAAGAGATGCAGTCCAGACAGGTTTATCTTCATTTACAAACAAGTTTCGATACGCTTTCTTCCATTTGGTGGCATATAACCCAGAACAGTGAGTGTACATTTTAGACTGTATATAATTGGGTAGTGTACAAATTATTACTTACAGCCGTAGCTCCTCAAATGATTTGACAGAGTAGAGTGGAGAGTTAGGATCCCGCTGAAGGACCTCCACCTGATTGGTTGTGTTCACTAGATTACTGCGTATCAACTTATTTAACAATGACTGGGCCGCCTTGTCATCTAAGAAACAGAAAAATATATATCTGAGATATTAGCTTGAAAGTTTCTGTTAGAGGTAAAGAACTTTGCAGCCATTACACAGAACTTAGACAACACATCATTTAAAAGAACGTACAGTTTCTCTATTGGTGCCAGAGCCTGTCTGCCTTATATTGGTTTCTGATTTTACTACTTGTGGGATGAATACATTCCATTTCGAAAATCTGATAACTGAAACTGACCCAGGCTTGTCAGGCTGAACTTGGGTCTGTTATAAATTAGTAACTATAGTCTAAAAGGCAAAGCTATAATGTTTTTCTCATCTTAGATGTACCCACCTTTGTCATCCTCCTCCCCTGTTTTGTCTCCCTCTCCTGCTTCTGCCTTTGAACATGTTGAAGCACTTGCTGCTGTGGTTGTTGCTGTTTCAGTGCTTGTTGTGCCTGTGGAAGTTTAAAGTATTATTCTTTACCTTGTTTCGACATGCAAAATTATGAGAAAAAAAAATTTCAACATAATGTATTGGCCTAACAGATGAATAGTGCACTTTTTTCTTACCATTTTCCTCAGGCTTGTCTTTGATTTGCAGGCTACCAATCTAGGAAAAAAACATTGGCTTTCATTTTGTATAACGTTCTGAGCAAGGGAGAGCTTTATAGATTACTGACTTCATTGTAGAAATGAGAAGGCAAAGGCAGATCTCTCCATGCACACATACTGTCACATCATCAACTAACTACACTCCGTAGTTTAACAAATGACAGTTAGATTATACACAAATGCTATGCTAGAACCAAGGTGAAAAATGCTGAATAGTGTACATGCCAGTCACAAAAAATATATAATTTTATAATTGTGAAAAAACGTTGTACTTTTGAAACAATAATTGTAACAGGCCTACTTAATTATCAGCTGTAATGTAGATGGGCGTATAAAATGTAGATTGGCTTATACACAAATCAGCCATAGCATGAAGACCACCTGCCTTAATACTATGTAGGTCCCCATTTTGCTGCCAAAACAGCCCTGACTTGTCAAGGCATGGACCCCACTAGACCTCTGAAGGTGCGCGGTGGTATCTGGCAACAAGACGATAGCAGCAGACCCTTTAAGTCGTGTATGTTGCGGGTGGGAACACCATGGATCAGACTTGCTTGCCCGGCATATCCCACAGATGCTCGACTGGATTGAGATCTGGGGTATTTGGAGGCCAAGTTTTTCCCTTGAGCTCAATGTTCCTCCAACCATTCCTGGACCATTTTTGCTTTGTGGCAAAGTGGCATAATCCTGGTGAAAGAGGCCAATGACATCAGGGAACACTGTTGCCATAAAAGGGTGCACATGGTCTGCAACGCATAATGCTTAGGTAGATGGTTCATGTCAAAGTAACATCCACATGAATGGCCGCACCCAAGGTTTCCCAGCAGAACATTGCCCAAAGCATCACACTGCTTCTGTCGGCTTGCCTTCTTCCCATAGTGCATTCGGGCACCATGTGTTCTCCAGGTAAGCGACCCGGCCATCCCTGTGATGTAAAAGGGAACGCCTTTCATCAGACTAGTCCACATTCCACCATGGTCCAGTTCTGATGCTCACATGCCCATTGTAGGTGCTTTCAGTGGATGGGTCAGTATGGGAACCCTGACTGGTCCACGTCTGTTGCATATGGGTCTGCGTAAACTGTGATGCACTCTTTGCTCTGACACCTTTCTATCTGTATCGGCATTAACTTTTTCAGCAATTTGAGCTACAGTTGCTCGTCTGTTGGATCGGACCACACGGGTCAGCCTTCACGCCCCACATGCATCAATGAGCCGTGGCCACCCATGACCCTGTTGCTGGTTGACCGTTTTCTTTCCTAAAGTCACTTATAATAGGTACTAACCACTGCAAACCAGGAACACCACACAAGGGCTGCAGTTTGGGAGATGTTCTGACTCAGTCATTTAGCCATCACCGTTTGGCCTTTGTCAAAGCTGCTCAGATCCTTATGCTGGCCCAATTTTCCTGCTTCTAACATCATCTTTGAGGACAGAATGTTCACTTACTGCCTAATATCCCCCACACTGACAGGTGCCATGATAACAAGATTATCCATGTTATTCATTGTTAATGGTCATAATGTTGTGGCTGATCGGTGTAAATAGGCACACAAAAATATAGAATTGTGCTTTTTTACACACCCTTTATTTTCAGCTGTGGTATGTGGTGACAACACTATTCTATTATAGCTTTGCGAGTGTGTTTAGGACTCGCAAGATCAATGTTCTGTTCCGCTTCAGGTTTTTAACAGATCGCCTCATATTCAGGGTTTAAAATCTGATACCAACATTAAAGGAGACAATTACATTACATATTCTCAAGAGCTAATCTTGAGGGGGACACCAAAAGTAGTGCTGTGATACTAAAATAGTTTGCACCCACGGTTTACTCACTACTGTAGCTCTGCAAATTCACCTACTGTGTGTGAACACTACTAACCAAAAAACAAACTTACACTACATACATTGCATTGCAAGGGTGGTGGGCAACCGTGACAGTTGTCCCAGGCCCAGGGGGCCCATTTGATGGAAAAATATAATTATTAATTAGTCAGTCAATGTTAGTATTCAGTACTATCGAGAAAGTTACAGTTATTAAACAGAAGAATGCCGCTACTTCCCAGCCAATTCAGGTTCCGCAATTCCATTTGAGCCAACTGCCTTCTGCAAAGCAAGCGTTCCTCCTTGGCCTATTTTGTGAATGCTCATTTCACCTGGATGATATTATGTATAGTATAAGTGTGCCATAGGTAGCAATGTTTGCTTACTGTAAGAAAATATAATGGCAGCTAGACACCAGAACAACAGTCAATTCATCTAATGTCTACTACAGCATACACTATGAAAATGGCAAAGAAATGAAAAACAACAAGGCCAACACTGAAGCTAGCTACCATGAACCCTAGAACCAAACGTTAGCCAGGCTAAGAAGAACATCAAACTCTGAGTTAGCACTGTTTTTGGAACAGGTAATTATATTTTTCATCTTTTTATTCAGAATGTCATTCTCTATCGGGAATTGGTGCAGAACTGCTTTCTGATCGGTGAATAATTGCAAAATGCTGTAAAAGTTTTTTACTGAACAAAATCCTACCTAGTGCAGAATAATAAAATTATTTAACCAACATAAATGTGTTACACTACAATAGTGTAGCTATCTAAAACATTGCCACCATGTAACCAAAACTCCAAGCACAGAAATAAAATGACAAAACTAAAAGAAAATGTTAAAATATATGGTCCAGTTAAGTAATGGCTGATTGGGACTGAGTAGGTTATGAATTGAAAACCTGTGACAAATAATTACATGAGTTGAAAACAAAGGGATTTGAATGGGGCCAAGTTGTGAATTAAAACATTAAACAAACATTTATGACCTGATTTTTAGAGAAATATAAATACTATTCATTTATTTTTGGCCCATGTTTTGGGGCAGAAAATGTACATGTTTAATACTTGTACATTTTCGGCCCCTTTCAATTTGCACTTCTGGTTAGATGCGAACTGCATTTCGTGGAACTGTAATTGTTGAATGACTAAGTTGAATATGATCATATTGACTTGAAAACAAACAGCTGCAAACACTGGTTGATGTTACTGTAGCTAGATAGCAAACATCAGCTAACAAGTAGCTAACAAAGCGTGCCATGTAATTCAATGCAGAGAAAATAAAGGCTGGTGACGGTTATGAACACAGCTCTGGAAAAACGTTGAATCCACTGCACCTTTTTCTTTCCTTTCCAAAAAAAGTAGATAAGGAAGGTTTTGAGTGAGGAACAGAAGGCTTAAAATGAAGAGACAACTTCAAATTGAACACTTCTGGTCCTCACTCAAAATGTTCCAATTTTTAAAGAAAAGGTATAACATATCCTTTGTTAGATCTACTTACTATAAGTCTGCCACCAACGACAGACAGTCAGATCCCATTCACATAATGGTACCTGCATGACGTGCCACTGCTCATTGGATAAACCATTGTGAGGCAAAGGGCAGGGGTTGGCAATAATTTGAAACTTAAAAGTGCTATTAAATGTCAGCATTGAGCACAATTGCTTTCACGGGGTATTATTCATATTATTGAAATTACATAGTTATGTTCACAGTGATATATTGGGGGGACAAATCCAAGTTTTCCCCAGGATAGAGGGATTGTGTGCCCCCCAGGATTTCAACCTATGGTCATATTCCTCAATAATTCTCTGGTACAATACAGAATTCATGATCGACTGATTGTCCAGGCCCTGAAGCAGGCCCCAAATGATAATGCCACCACATCCCATGCTTTACGGTAGGTTGAAAGGCTTCTTTTCAAAGGTAGTGAAACTTTTCCAAGAAGTTGTATATTTTCAAACCACAGTGTCACATTCTGACAAGAAATACTTGAAATTGATTCCAAAATTAAGTTCACCTGCATACCTACCTATCATCAAAGCAACTTACATATCTGGGGCCGTATTCACATTCAACATTTTACCTTACCACCAGGACTCCTAAACAGCACAAATTGTTCCTAGCTAAGAGTTTCCTCTTAAAACCTATTCACAAAGCTGCTAAGACCAACTTTTACTAAGGAATAGGGAGACGTCTTAAGCAAAAAGAAAGTGTGGGGTTCAACCTGTTGCTATGGATATTGGGTTCCACGAACAAGCTTACTTACTATGACCACAGTGACTGGCTGATAGGGGATCTAGGCCAAGTGTCACTGATTAAAAATAAAACCAAGATCGATATACTGACTTGTCGAGATATGTTGAGCTAATTGTCAGTCTCTTACATGCGCGTAAATATTTTGATGGTGCAATCGTGTCCCATCACCAACTACACCGAGTGGTCGAGCTATGGCCATGAAGTCGGCTTTGTTTCTTTGTACTTGTCGAACATCACGAGGAAACCGAATAATTTATACCACGATAAGGGGACTGAGGAGGGCATTAATTGTTCGATGTAATATTCCACTGACACATCAATGAGATATACATAGTTCGTCTGCGCTTCATATCTGCATTTTCCTTATGGCCAAGTAGCGTACAGTTGTCACCACCTTGAGGTCCGATGTTATTGGTTGTTTCTGTTTGTTGGTGAAGTGACTGCATCTCGGACTAGCTCTACTGTTTTTATAATACCCTCGAGATTAAGGCGATACCTAGTTAATAGCTCAATATTAATAAATGTTTCTAAAACGTCGACGAGATGTCAAGGCGGATAGCCGGCAGCAGCCCGTTTAGGAGTGTTTGTTAAATGGTCTTAAGTCCTCTTGACTACTTGTAACTTTTTCCAGATTTATAAGCTGGTTTTAGCGCTAAAACGCTTTGTGAAACACGCTTAGACCAACATTTTAACAGTCCTAAAGAGGACGACCCCGCCCGTTTTGCTTTTAGTTAACACTAAATCAGCAAGTTATGAGCTACTTTTAGCCTTAAGATGTTTTGTGAATGCGGCCCCTGATCTAGACAGCCAAGTAAGCTAGCTAGCCGTCCTTAGCGAAGTTGCGAACTAGTCATCAAGAGGGGTTTTACGATTGCGGGAGTTATTGATTTTGCTGAATTTACTTGGCTGTACAATATTTCATTTAAAATATTTAAGTAGCTGATTTGCATGTTGAAACAACTGTGCAGCTAAACATCTAACAAACTGGAGCATGGGCCCATTTACCAACACATTTAGAGGGAGTGCAGTTCCACTTGGGCTTACCGATTCCGCCGCAGCTTCTTGTTCGTCTACAGCGAGGGCCCAGGAGTCCGTTGCCATCGTCAGTTGTTATTCGGTCACGCTCGTGATCTTTTTCACCACGAGATTCCGCGTAGTTTAAACACAACCTCGAAAAGTGTTATAGAAATCCCTAGCAAAGTGTTTCCAAAGTCTTAAAAGAAACTAATGGCAGAACGGCGTGACGAATTCGGCTCCAGAGTGAAGGCGCACGTCGTTAAAAAGGTCCGTCTGGATACATGGGAAGGGAAAGAAGTTCCTACTGACTGGCATGCATTTCTGTAATAAAAACATAATTTTCCGGAAGTTTTGCAAATGTTCTTCCTAAGTATTGCTCATAATTTCAGTGAGCACTCTGTGGTCACAGGACCAACTTATCGCGTTTGCCAAGCATCTCCAAAAACACACTAATTTAAAAAAGGAGTTCAAGTTAAAAGATGTATTTGTCATTTGCAATAACAAGATACGGCATTGGAATGCTTTTTTTTCCAACTCCCGAGAGTGCAGTTAAAAGTAAAGTAATAATATTTTTTTTTTTTAATAAGAAGATAACACAATAAATCAGTAATAATACTATACAAAACACACATCAATAATAATAACTATACAACCGTAAGTGCAATGTAGAATGACAGATGTGCATGATATAAAGTGGCAGGTGTTTATGGGAATATGGATGGAAGGAAAGGGGTTCCCAAGTTGAGCATCCTTACAGCCTGTGGAAAGAATCTGCTCCGTAGCTTGTTTGTTTTGGACTGAATACTCCTGTACCTTCTGTCTGATGGCAGCTTGGTAAAACGTCTGTGGCTTGGGTGGCTGCGATCTGTAATTATCTGTTTGCTCCTTCTACACCTCTCTGTGTAGAGATCTTGCAGGGATGGGAGGTTAGACCTTGTGATGCGCTCTGCTGTTTTAATCACGCACTGAAGTGCTTTGCGGTCGAGGGCAGTGCAGCTGCCATACCAGGCGGTGACAGCCAGTCACCAACTTCTACAGGTGCACTATCGAGAGTATCCTGGAATCCATGCCAAATCTCCTTAATCAGCATAGGAAGAGACGTTTCCTGGCCTCCTTCACCAAGATGCTAGAGATGAGACCAGGTCAAATCATCACTGATGTTGACCCAGGGAACCTGATGTTGTGCACTTTCTTTACTGCAGACCCATTGATGTGTATGGGGGCATGGTCTCCCCTTTGCTGCTTCCTGTGATCGAAAATCATCTCCTTCGTTTTGCTGATATTGAGCTGGAGGTTGTTTTTCTGACACTAAGAAGTCAGTGACATTCCCTCATCTCTATAGGCTGACTAGTCATTGTCAGAGATCAGGCCTATGATGGTGGTGTTGTCAGCAAACTTAACGATGGTGTTGGAGACATGAGTTGCCAGGCAGTCAAGGGTGAAGAGTACAGGAGCGGGCTCAGCACACAGCCCTGGGGGGAACTGGGACTAAGAGTCAATGAGGAGGTGGTGTTGCCCATCCACAACACCTAGGATCTGCCTGTCAGGAAGTTCAGAATCCCTCTGCACATAGTGGGGTCGAGACCCAGATCCCTGAGCTTAACTGCCAACTTGTGGGGCACAATGGTGTTGAAAGGAGAGCTATAGACAATGAACAGCATTCTCACATGTTCCTTTTGTCCAGATGTAGCAAGGTCGTTTGTGGGTTGTTTTGCTTTCTCTTTATTAATAGGTGGTCACTTATTTGTCTTCTACACAAATCATTTCTTTGTAATATGTGAGCTGTAAAAAGATTGCAGATGAATGATCAGTTGCCTAGTTGTGATGCACAGTTCACAACACATTTGTTCTCTTTGAACTACTCTTTTACTTGCTCGTGAATAACAAGTGCTTGCGTAGTTACTTGTTCAGGAGTATCGTTCAAATGAAGCGCTTTGCAGTGGATTTCTAGATCACTGATTTCAGATCATATCAGATGCAGTCCTCCAACTGAGCGCTCTGTCCACTGCCGGTTTATCTCAAGGGGAACAGTGAATAACACCAAATTGTATTTCTGGATTTTTTTCATATTACAACAGCTGAGAATGAAGACAATCTTTCAAAATGTTTCTCTAAGTAGTTCAGAAAGCTGTTTACAACAACTGACTTTTGAAAAAGTATTTAGAATGTAGGAGTGTAAATAATGGTAACTTCAGAATGTATATCTATATCTTCTGCGGCACAAGCCCCAGTTAATATATTATAGCAGACACTCCTAACAACTGGGGTGGCAAAACATTTAAGGTGGCAGCTGCCATCCCTCGCCACCCTGGTTGTTTTGCCAGTGATTTTGCTTAATGTTTGTGGTTTTTCAAAATAACAGTGAAGACACCGCCGTACAAATAAAATATTTGCTTGACAAAAGAAAACCAGCAGAACAGTCATTTCTACTAGCGAATGATAGCTTCGTTTGTTAATTATGGTATAGTAAAATGACACACAAACATGCGATTTACCAGAAATGTTTTGTAGTAACTTTGGTGCCAGTAATGCACCCATAACAAATGAAACAGTACTTCTCAGAGTTCATTTGTAATTCCTACAGCCTAACAGATCACTAGTGCAAAATCAACACTAGTGTTTTAGATACAACTTGTTTTTGATGGGGATTTACAATTACTGGTAATAAAAGACCAATACAGTACAGTCTACCCTGTGTAGAAACAAAAAGTTAATCTTCATGCTATGATATTAAAATTCGAAATATTTATTTATTCAAGTAATTACAGTGAATTTTATGGAATTCTCATTATTTCAGACAAAAGTAAAATATTTACAGAAGGTAAATGCCATAGAAATGTCAAAGCAGCAGACAGTACTTAGACATTCCAATGGACTGAAATATTCATGCAAAAGAAAGTCATAACAATGATCCGTATTATGAAGTGTTGAGCATCAATCATGTTCATTTTATAAGAATAAAACAAACCTCAAAGACATCGGTTACATCCCCTAAAGAAACAAACTCTGGACACAGAATGTCAAGGTCCGTAGGTAGCTGAAAGGGCCCTTTGTTACCCATTTGGTACAATGGGCATTGATCATAAGTGGTACACTATAGGGGAAAGGTAATGATGCAGCCCAATGCCTCATGAACAGGCTTTATTTGCTTTGCTCCGGGCTGTGTGACATGGCAGTTGGTGTTTTGGTAGAATTCTCCACAACCCATGGATGGGTCAAAACACCCTGGATAGGGAGCCGTTGGATGGGGTTGTGTTTCAGCAGTTTGCCAATCAGGTCTCTGCTACCGACGCTGATGTCAGCCGGGTAAGTGTACTCAACCTGCAAGTACAAGGGAAAATTCAGAGTTTTATCAAAGACATTTGCATCAGCATACTGGCAATGCATGCTTGATCTCCAATAGAACTGTACTCAGCCTTGGATTGGCATCTCAACAGTAGGTTTGGGTGGCATTTATTTCATACCATATTAGCTAGCTAACGGTCTGAAGAGTTATGACAACCTGCCTTGTAAGTCCAGCCTTTGACACTTTTCACTTAATTAGTAGCTCTGTGGGGGTAAGCTATTCTGGGTAGGCATCGATAGCTTGTAGTGAGTATTACCTGATCAATCCATCCCCTAATTTACACACTGGGCAAAAAATTAAGGAAATACATAATCACAGTAAAACAAAGTCATTTAAACTTCAGGGAAATCAATCTGTCCAGTAAGGAAACAAACAACTGTGAATCAAGTTCACCAGTTTTGGAGCTAATAAAAGTGACAGGTGCACTGTAGGCAACAGCAAACAACCCTGAAAAAGGGAATGGTTGGTGGCAACAGACAATTGCTCTCCTAATCCTTCCTGATGGATTCTCCTGTAGTTGAGTTTTGCTTGGGTCCTTGTCAGTACTGGTAACATGAGGCAGTACACCTGCAGCCAGGCTTGGAATTATCATTTTAGGGCTAAGGCCATTTGGCCTTCGGTGTCACAGAAGTGTGTTTAAGGCACAAAGGCCGTAGAGAAATAAGGGTATTTGGAGCTTACTAATAAACAACTTGAAATTCTGATAAAAAACATTAATATCATACTTTGAATAATAACAAGGGATTTTGATTTTCTACAAAAAAGTTAAAAGATCATGTATTATTCCTTGACATTACATCTATTGAAAGTTACATTAAAGCTAGCTACTCCGAAAGCTAACATTAGCTCAGTTACCCAAAAGTAAATAGCAAAGTATATTTTAAACATGACAATCAGCTGTGCTAATGGGTATGACCCAAATGAACAAATAATGACTTGTGCGCAGAGAAACTCTTGTTTTATTCTTTAGCCACACATGCTGCCATGTCAAGTTAGGTCAAACCTAACATTACACCTGAACGCTTTTTGAAAGGTCAGAGATATATTTTCCCAGTCCAGGATCTGAACACTTATGAACGCACCTTCCAAGAGTGGTTTGATTCAATCATTAAGCACTAAAAGTCAGTCATCTCTCAGTAACCAGCTAGCTTGCCTACATGCATGTAGTAGGTACATAAGTTCATAGTTTGCAACTGAGAACAACCACAAGAACAAACTGGTGGCTATGGGGAATACCATGATTTTCAGGGCATCACAGCCTGCAGCCCATTCAGGTTTCACAGGTAGTCCAGCTCCTATAAGATGGCACATCCATACTTGCCGTCACAAGAACTTGTGCCATGTCTCCCAGGAATCTCAAAAGCATGGAGACGCCAGGAGACGGGTCATTACAGAAGGAGAGCTGGACAGAGCCGTAGAAGGGAATAAACCCAGCAGAAGCACCCGTATCTGCTCTTTTGTGCTAGGAGGAACAGGAGCACTACCACAGCCCTACAATGACCTTCAGCAGGCTACTGGTGTACATGTTTCTGTCCTAACGGTCAGGAGAAAAAAAAAGGGTGGCATGAGGACCCGACATCCTCTAGTAGGACCTGTGCTCACAGCCAAGCACCATACTACCCGACTGGCTTTCACGGGAGAACACCAAAATAAATTGACAGGACCACCATTGGGGGCCCCCCATTCTCGTCAGATGAGAGCAGGTTTACATTGAGCATGCAACAGATGTGAAAGTCTGTGAAATTCTCAGACCCATTGTCAAGACTTAACGCTGGTGCTGTGCACCCCGAAATTCCTTCTGGGGCTAATCTATGCTTGGCCTCATGTGGCCAGAGTGTGCAGGAGCATGCCCAGATGTCTGGAGAACATACAGGCACATGGGTGCCACACACTAAAGTCCCATTGTGAGTTGCCTGTTTCACACAAGTTGAAACAGCCTACTATTTCAATAGTTTATTTTGATTGTTGTGATTTTAAATCCAGCCCTTAACTGGTTGGCGATTTTGGTTACCATTAACTGTATTTACAGATGTGTCTCATCTAATTAGAGCATTTTATTACTACGACAAAATCAGGTAGATTGTGTCAGCATGCAATAGATTGCACAATACCAAACACATGGGGGAGCCAGAACACTGAAAATGCTATTAGGTCTCAAATCGTTTTCTAAACAGCACACACAATGTTCAATGTTCTAACATAACAGGTAATAATGAATCGAAGTGAAATGTTTCTTATTGCAACTACATCACAGATATAATTGAAATGTTTTAAAGAAATACATCAATAGCCTATACAGAAAGACTTTCTTTAAACACTTGAATTTCCTTAACAATACACAAATAAGAACTATTTGTTACGATCATAGTTTTAAGTATAGCATGGTAGAAAACATGTTTTGAAAATTGGAGAATTCACTTGAAAACCAGCAATAGGCTGTCAGAATTAATGCCATTGCTGGATTTATGACAAATTCAGTAGTCGCATATTTGTTGCATCAATATGTTTGCTCAAATCAGCCAATGACAATTAAAATTCCCGAATTCCAGTAATATAGAAAGCTACCCAACATGATTATAATAGCCATACTGCATAACATCCTACATTTAAAACAGCAACAAACATTTGTTGGATTGTAGTTTATTTAAATTAGTCAGCAGAAGGAACTCACAATCTTTGCAAACTGAGCATACAGTATAGTCTACACCAGAGACGTCACAACGATCACAATACATTCTGGGTTCAGTCCTACTCCCCAGGTGAGACATTGCTCATAGAAGTCCTTATGGTGGTGCTGCTTATTTTGTTTCACTAATAATTAGTTAGTTACTGTGATACCTTTGATGAATAATATAGAAAGCAGGAACATCGTCATGGTTCTATAAAATATCGTTTAAAATGTAATCTCCTGAAAGGAATATCATTAATAAGATTGCAATACAGATTGTCCCGCAGCATGTGATCAACTGTCACCAACATTACACTTCATTCTCAATGTAAAATTATCACATTCAACCACAGGGAGATCCTTTATCTGGGGGTATTGCAGAGTGATTTGTGTCTGCCTGGGTACTATCTGGACACCTAGTATGGTCACAATTGCCTGGGTGAAATAATTTGAGCAACATGGCAATGCTTTGATTCCAAAAGCGTTTCCAATCACAATAAGAGATTGAGGCCAATGTTAGAAATGTCTCAGATAGGTTACCATGTAAATTATGTCAATTTCCATAGGGATGTAAGAAGGATGTTCCATTTAAGAGGAGGAAATTAATTTGATGAATTTATTTGAAAACATGAATCTTAATACATTTGATTTGATTATATGATCTCTAATTTTATTTACTGTCCACATGAATTCATTAATATATTTGGTAAAATTTTAAGTCATATTATATGGTGTCCCACTTCCCCTAAAGAACCCAATTCAAAAAGAATTGCCAACATAGGATTATTTGGAAGAATAAAAAGCCATATTTTCATTTGTGTATATGGCCTAATCAAGCGCCAAAACACCTGGTGGGAAATATGCCAAAGGAATTAGTAATTAGATTCATAGCATATTAAAAACAGCCCAGTGATGTGGGACCTGTATGATCTGTTGACAAGAAAACTTCTGCTCACTCTCACAATAAGACATGAATGAGTCATGTGACTAAGCTTGGCATGAGAATCAAAAGCAGCACACTCCGGCAGCAACACAAGCATACAACAATTTAAAAAAAAGGTGAATCAGATATAACCTGTTTGATTTATTTATTAAAAAATCTCCAAACCAAACTATTTATGTTGCAACTGAGGCCAGCAAGAGGCCCAGCAAGTGACTGGAGCCTATAATATAACTTCCCGCAGAGCTTGTCAAAGGCTCTTTTGCAAACATGGACATGACATCCTATGGAAATAAAATTAATGTGGTATTTGTTGAGACATTTCTAACATTGACCTCAAAATCCCTTACGCAGAATGGAAACATGACTTTGGAATCAAAATATTGCACAAAGATTTTAGTCTATAAAAATTATTGCAATCGGTCTCAAATTATTTCAATGAGGCAATTACGTACCTGATAATGTCGACAGCCCTACAGTCACCGATATGCTCAGTTGACAAAGATTATGAGGAATTCATTCTGCTAACTAAACAAACATGTTGGATCATAGAGGTTGATTTATTGCTGATGATTTGTAGGCTATTATACAGTATGGTTATGTAAATCATATGTCCGGTAGCTCTTCTAAATGTCTGGAATTCAGAAATGTTTAAGGCCATATTGGCCAATTTGAGACAAGAATTGATGACTGACAAATGACTGAAACGCTTTTCTATAAAAAAGTGAATCTAGACTACATTATGGGGCATTGCAAAACTTTCAAAAGTAGATTTAAACATATTGAAAATTAGACGCAAAGGAGTTTCAGTAAATTCTCTAACCTATACACGCTCTGACATCCTATGGAAATGGACTTAATACACATGGTAGCCTATTTGTTGATATGTTTCAAACATTGTCCCCAAAATCCCTTACCATTTAACATTGAACTACGCTTGTGTAGTTTATGCGTGATTTGTATAGTGTTATTATTCATTGACAGTCTCTAATCTTCAATTACTGTTACTTTAACTTAACTGCACTGTCAGGAGAGGATTTGTAATGAGTTCTTACCCTTGAGATCTTACGGTAGGTGTCTTCATTGTTTTTGGTTTCAAACGGAGGTCGTCCCACCAGGAACTCGTAACAGAGCACTCCCAGACTCCACAAATCCACCTTCTCATCATGAGTTCTCCCCTCAATCATCTCTGGCGGAAGGTAGTCTAGTGTACCACAAAGAGTTGACCTCCTGGATGGTGTGGAGAACGAATAGGTAACAAATTTAAAGTCAGACATTGGGAACCACGGTATAAGAAATGTGACCGTTAAAACTGCAGAGACTAGGGCTGTGACCACTAATTGATATAATAAAATAGCTGGCAAAAAAAAAGAGACAATATTGATTAGTTGGTCCTGAGAGAAAGGACACTATTTCATTTGAAAAATGATTGTGGAGTCCAAGTAAAACTACCTAGTCCAAAACAGGTGTCTCCTTTTCATAGAGCGCCATACTATTTTGGCATCGTCCCATAAGTTGCCCGCTGAGGTGAAAGTTACACTGAATGCATTAAGTTCTGCAGTAGTTCCAGCGCGAAGGGGTGGTCCACAAAGGGGCAAGCCTCATTAAACTGTGATATACCATGGCACGTCGCAGTCTCATGTGGCACGGAAAAAAATAAGGTCCCCAGGGGTCATCACTGAGAACGTTACGCGCCTAAATCTGCTGTTATTGAAACAATGTAGCATTTACTGTGTTAATTCAAGCTTGTCTGTATTTATTTGGCCAGAACAAAACATTCAAATGGGCATAATATTCACCGATTGTTAGATTGCTGTATCTGATTTCATGAAATCCCAACTGTCACGCAACCTCCAACATTACTGAATCGTAATTTTGAAATCAGATATTTTTGTAAAGAAATTGTACACTTTGCCATGTTGCAATAAAATAAAAAAAGATTAAATAATTGTCAGGTAACAGTTACTATAAATTACAACATTTATATTTAAATAAGTCTACACATCAATCAATTATTAATGTACTTGATGTTGAACTGAAATAACATAATTTCACAGGAAATAGCAGTTGATTATGACTTATACCAAGCCAACATATCATTGAGAACAATATGACATAACAGTTAATGGAAAAACAAAATCTAACCAATTGAGGGCTGGATTCAAACTCACACCAAAAATCTACATAAACAATTGAAGTAACAGGCAGATTCAACTTGTGTGAAACTCATCACAGCAACTCATGACTCGGCAGTGTGTATGATTCCCACGTGCCTTTATGCACACCCAACGTCAGTGCATGCTCCTGATGACAGTGGATGGTGTCCTGGGGGATCTCCACCCAGACCTGGAACAGGGCATCAGTGAACTCCTGGACAGTCTGTGGCTCTACTTGGCAGCATAGGATTCACCTATAAACGATGTCCCAGAGGTCCTCAATTTGAGTCAGGTCTGGGGAACATGAGGGCCAATCAATGGCATCATAATCAAGGACTCTGGTCACGAGGCATTGTCCAACACCAGGAGGAACCAAGGGCCCACTGCACTAGCGTAAGATCCAACAACATGTCTGAGGATTTCTTCCCAGTACCCAACAGCAGTCAGATTACCATGGGCTAGCAAGTGAAGGCCTATATGACCCTCCAAGGATATGATTCCCCAGATCACCACTTACCCAACACCAAACTGGTAATGTAGGACAACGTTGCAAGCAGAAAAACAATCACCATGGCATATACAGGCTTTTACGTCGGTCACATGCTCGGTGTGAACCTGCTCTCATCAGTGAAGAGAATGAGGTGCAAAATACAGAGATGCACAGTGCTGGGCTGTGAGTACAGGTCCCACTAGAAGACATCAGGCACTCATGCCAACCAAGTGGAGACAGTTTCTGACAGTGATCAGAAACATGCAAACCAATAGCCCCAGCAGATCCTTTTGTAGGGCTGTCGCAGTGCTCCTCCTCGGTCCTACTCACACACAGGAAAATATACCGGTCCTGCTGCTGGGTTGATGCCCTTCTACAGCAATGTCCTGCTCTCATGTAACAGCCTGTCTCCTGGTATCTCCTCCAAGCTCTCAAGACTGTACTGAGACACACCAAACCTTGCGACAGCACATACAGATGTGCCAACCTGGAGGAGCTGGACAACATGTGCAACCAGAAGAGTTTGCAGGTACCGCTTCATGCTACCAGTAGTGACAAGGACACTAAAACTAGAGAAGAATCATTCAGGAAGGATGAGAGAGCAATTGTCTTACCCCACCAAACTGTTGTTCCCGTGCACCTGTTGTCACTTTCAATTGCACCAAAACAGGTAACACTGAACTGACTCCCTTATAATCACTTATAATCACTTTAGACACTCACAGTACAATCCAAAACCACCCTGGACTACATCTTGGGGCTGGGTGATGCATATCAGATACCGAATGAAGCTTGTGAATGCTTTGTGTGTGCTCGCATAGCCCAACTTTAAAACATCTGACCAGACCACTAGAGGGCAATAAATGAATACCCATTAGCAGAGTACAAATTAGCTTTCAGACATAGCGATGAAATATGGTTCATGAGTGCTGCTAGTGAAGGAGTCCAGCAAGTCTGATAGTGGAATCGTTTCTACAGACAAAGAAATTGACACAAAGGGACCATGAAACTCTATCATACGGAAATGTTTTGTGTTTTTCTGATAGAGCAGGGGAAAAATAAAGTGTCTGCAAGATATATCAAATAGTACAAAGGGCAATACCAAACTTTCTCATATAAATCATTTTCATCCAGTTAAGTAAACTGACAGCATGACTTAGCAGAACACAATAGACCTTCTTGGGCTGAAACAAAAATATAATACCCTGGACAGAAGTATTTTTCTAGAACTACATTGCGAGAGCAGTAGAGGATGTAGGGTAAAAGCAACAGTTTCTAAACAAAACACTGTGCCATAACTACAGACATATGATCCAAACTTGCGAGCAAGCCCTACATGGGTCTTACTGTCCACTTGGTTGACCGTGGACATAAATGCTCAGACATACTTCCCAGACGACCACACACAAACTAATTGCCCAAGGTCTAATTGACATACTAGCATCATAGGGATTGCTGGAGAAACATCAGATGGGCATCACAAAATTAACACTATCCTCGAACAAGTAGACCTGGCTTGCCTGCTTTGGACATTGGCAGCACAGCCATCAATAAGATGATCATTTAAAAAAAGAAACCAATTTGACATTCATTGAAGTCAGTTGCAGCTGTACATTCAAATGATAGTATAGTATTTGTTAATACAATGAAAACGCTATTCTTTTAACTCTGTCGTGGTCTAGAAGTAAGCTTACTCACTGAAAAAAAAACTCTTATGCCAGACCATAAATCTACATTTCAGGTCTAAGCTCAGTTAAATCTGACAAAAAAAAAACCAATGTTAAAAACTGTATTAGGATAACAGTTTATAATACATTAAAAACGAACCAAATATCTAACAACTGTCTAATACTACTAAGAAACCCTTTATAATATAAATGTGTCTTAGCATACATTTCCCAGAGAGAAGTGCAAAAGATCACTGTACAGACAAAGCGGTTTGAGAATGCCAGAAAGTCAGTGCCTTCACAAGAGGGTGCAGGCAAACCAACAGGAAAACCTCAACTTGCCCATGCGCCAAGATAAGTCGCCAACCAGCTGGGGCACCTGACAATAGATCAGTCGATACTGAGAGTAAGAGAAGGCCATTAATCAGGTTCTCATACCTACTTGGCAGGACAATAAGGTCCTTGAATCCATGGACAGGGCACTAAATCCTCTTTTGGATTTCACAGATATTTTTTCTGGGGATGGTCAGGGTGTCATATCTGAAAGCAGTACTCAGCCTGTTCAAAAACAAGCCATTAAAGCTCCAAGAGACAAAGCTAACCAAGACCATCAAAATCACAATAATTGATTATACTATTAAGAACTATGATCATGATGTATCACAACTGATCTAATTCTCAACATGTCCTCGTGTTTGTTTGCTGCATCCGAGATACAACGATCAAAAAATAAAGTGCAACCATGGAAAGTATTTATTTTTTCTCAAAATAGAAACACACCCATCAGGCCTTACAACATAGGAGGAAACTGAACAGGACCCGAAGAACTACCCGTTGTCATCAGATACTGACTGATACAAACCCTCTGGAATGGTGGATGAGGCAAACTTTCCACATATCAGTAAATTCAATATCTCTTATATTTCTCTGACACTGCTCACTTGGTACTACGAACTTCAGGTGAAGAACGTTGTTGCTCTGCTTGGATGCTTGTGCAACTATAAACTGCATGCGATGCTAATCAGAGCTTAGCTTTGTCAATTTAGAATCCTACCTCTAAAAGGATAAAAAAAACTGTTCTGTGGCAGAACAGTTCATGAAACCCATTATTTTTTTCACAAGTTTTCTATTTCTACGAGTGAATTGCAGCCAATGGATTTTCATTCTCATTAACTGTAAACGACAGATTGATTGACAAAAATTGTTAGTTGAAGTCCAAAAATTCTAAACTTGATTCCACATGATCTTTATCGTGTCACAAAAGTCAACTTCCAATTAACAAAAACACCACTGACTAAAATCTCAAGGAGAAACATGTGGCCAATTTGATAATTTGTTACCTTGAGGAGGGTGTGTGCACAGACCAGCCAAAGTCTGCAATCTTTAGCTCCCCGCTAGCCCCTAGGAGAAGGTTCTCAGGCTTGATATCCCGGTGAATCACCTTCTTGGAATGGCAGTAGTTCAAGGCATCCGCCAACTCCATTATGTACTGAAAAAATAAGAAAACATTTCTTCTCTTTAGGAATGACAATTAAGACAAGGGGCACTAGTATGTGGGAGTAACTGATCGACAAGCATCTGACTTGTCAGTCAGCTTGATGTCACCCTGTTGACATTGCATGTGCTGTCTATGACGATGCCCACACTGGCACCATTCAGATGTAAATAGAAAAACGGACAAATCAAGTTTAAGTTAAAAGGCACATTATGTAGGCTATGATCTATTTAAGATTATCTACAATGTTTACAACCATGTTCAAAAATCACAAATCATGAACAATTAAAATATTTTTCAATGAAATCATAATTCAAATTTATACAAATCATGGAGCCCTAGTTGGAATATTCAATCAGCTTTAGTTCTTTACCATCACACTACGTTTACAGTTTGTTGCCTCAGTCCCAACATTTTGGAAAAGTGTTGCAGGCATCTAATTCACAGTGTTTATTGTTGGTTAAAATTTTCAGGCCAAGATTATCATAGCCGAAATATCCCGAATAATAATAATAATAATAATAATAATAATAATAATAATAATAATAATAATAATAATAATAATAATAATAATAATAATAATAATAATAATAATAATAATAATAATTTCTAGGTCAACTACAAACTCTACATTTAAAAGAAAAAATGTTTCCCATCATTCTATTATCGGTTTCTTCCTGGAGGATGCACAAGAAAAAACATCTTGAATGTGAAAACCACTAGAAAGTGCTTCACTGTCGGCCAAGAAAGTTTCCTACATTTTAAATGTCATATTTTGTATTTCATTTGTGATGCCTTTATTTTAAACACCCCAGAGTAACTTCAAAAGCTCTTGTTCGTGATAGAATTTACTCAAGTAAATTAGCACATAATAACCCTAACTAGTTTAAAAACCATTATGTATACAGCATTTCACCAAAAACATTGAAGTTCAGGAGCAATTTTCTCCTGTAAATCTTTCTGAGTAAGACCATTCCTAAATTAAGAATTATATTCAGGGTCAAGAAAAAGGCCTTACTGTTGCACTCCTTATTTCATCAAAGCTTCCACATCGTTGCAGCTCACTGTACAGCTCTCCTTTAGGAGCAAACTCCAAGATGAGGTAAACACGGGAGGTGTCGTGGAAGTAACCATAGAGACGCAGGATGTTAGGGTGCCTGTGGAAGAGAGAAAGGTCAAAAGACAACTAGAACAACTGTTTTAAACTACAGCTGTACTCACCTAAAAGGACCAATATCCTGGTTGCCAGGAAATATGTCAATTAATATTGCAAGAACAAACATTGCTTTTATTATAGCTAAACTCAGCTTAACCAAATAAATGGTAGCATAATCAGCACTGGTGAGAATGTATGACATTTGCAACACCATAGTAAGTACCAACCTAAGATGCGACTGGATCTCCACTTCCCTTCGTAGCTGGTGCTCTACTCCGGCCTTCTCCAGCTGCTTCTTGAAGAGCACCTTCAGGGCGAGGATGAACATGGTCTGGCGCTCCCTGGCTAGGTACACATTGCCAAACTTACCCTTGCCCAAGGGACGACCAATGTCAAAATTCTCCAGGGCCCAGCGTTTTCTATATAAGGAAGTGTGGCTGTTAGTAATCATTTCAGAACTAGTATCAAATTAAGGAATTGAACACACTTTCCAAAAGTCAAACAAATAAAGATGTTGCATTATTAGTAAACTACTGCTGCAACATAGGCTCTACATTATTGGAATAAAAAAAAAAACAATGACATAGCTACAGCAGCGAAAAGGTTGATTAATATTAAATGACAAGAATTCAGTGCATTCCAAAGTTCAGCATTTCAATTGAGAAACTGAAGGACCCAAATAAATTTCGGATATGTTTGAAGAATATAAACCAAGCAGGGCTCTTAGATCCATGAACTCAGGTCAGCTAGTAGAGCACAGAGTCCAAACTAAACATGGAGAAGCTGCTTTTAGCAGCTATGCTGTACACAACAGGAATAAACTACCAGAAAATCTTAGCCTGGCTTTAAAAATGGGCACGTTTGGTCTAAAACCACTTCTCTTTTCATCTGCCTATGACAGCGCTCAAACTTAACCACAGTGAGCCTTAGTTTCCTGAGTTTTTGTAACAGCTCTGTTAAGTCTTACAGCTTTTATAGTTTCCGATGTTTTTATTTCTATGTTCTTATTCAATGCTTTATTATTATGATGCATTTTATATTTCCTCTTGATTTATTTGGTTATTAAATGTACATCTTGCCATCCTTTACCAATTTTAATGCAAATTCTGGTGCCATCAGAGGAATAACCTGTGTGTAAATGTAGCAACCCGCTGATGATGGATCTGACTGTTTTGATTCTATTGCATTAATTCTATTTCCACTGTAAAGCACATTGAATTGCTTCTATGTATGAATTGTGCTATATAAATAAACTTGCTTGCTATACCAGTGCCAGCCCTTTGATATAACATAATATGTACATACATAGTATCTGGGGAAACGTATTGATGTGTTTCAACAGGTTGAAGTGTAATTATGAAATAATTGCCGATTGTGACTGGGGGTCCAATTGGGCAGTGCATATTGGACTAGCGCCATTCAGGGGAGGTAATCAGCAAAAGATTTCCGTGCAGCACCACATTTCAGCAACATCTCTGGCAAGACAGGTGCTGCGAACCTGGCTATGAAAAAGGCAATGTGAGCAAGCATTTCCTCCAAAATGTTAGCACAGGTTGAATTCCTGGTTAAAGGAGGTTGATGGGACAGAGCAAACCTGTGACAAACTACAACACTCCCAACTTAACTGTTGTAGCAGTGACAAGGTCGAAAAATGGAGTCAGATATTGGTAAATTGGGGGACCGAAAATCTATTGAAATTGACCAATGGTTTCTATGGTAATATAAAACCAGAGTGGAAATAGCTTCATTGAATTAAGATCTACTTCTAATCTGTACTACACATCTGTAATTAGCATTGCACACTGAAAATAAAATGATTTAATCCATCAAGCAGCTTGTTCATATGAATAATCTGTACTAATACAGCTCTGATAAAACTTGAGATTGCTCCAAATTTCTCAAAATAAGCTTTACTACATGTATGGCAGTCATTCCTTTACAGTATAAAAATATACTATTCAGCAGGTAAAGAGTTGACATTTTTTAAAGAAAAGGGTTCAATTCTGGCTTTACTGGCAGATGGATAAAGTGAGTGACCTGTTGCTTCTATCCAGAAAATGTCAAAGATGGCAGTCCATTAAAAACAAGCAAAAGACATTGGGGACAACAAAGCTTCAGAATGGCAGAGGGCAAAAATGACAGTCCACTGACAGAAGACCAACTAATTCTTATGTCACTCAACAACCACAGGATGACCTACAAAAAGAATGGCAAACTACAGCTGGGGTGAAGGGAACAGCGAGGACAGTTTAAAAACAGGCTCCTAGAGCAGGGCTGCAGTTGTGCAAAGCTTGAAAAAGTCATTCAATGAAAAGCAAAGCGCAGGGCTGAAGTTTGCAAAAGACTAAGGATTGGACCATAAAGGAATGGAGTAAGGGCAGGAGGACCACCAGATCAAGACCCTGTCATGGCCAGCCCAATATCCAGACCTGAACCCCATTGAAAACCTCTGGAATTTCATCAAGAGGAAGATGGATGGTCACAAGCCATCAAACAAAGCCATGCCACTAATTTTTGTGCCAGGAGTGTCATAGTCACTCAACAGCAATGTGCCAGACTGGTGGAGAGCATGCAAAGACACATGAAAGCTGGGATGAAAAAAATCAGGGTTATTCTACCAAATGTTGATTTCTGAACTTCCTAAGTTAAACATCAGTATTTTGTTGAAAAATGAATATAAATGTGTTTACTTTGCATTCATTTAGGTCTGAAAACAATGAATCGTGTTCATTTGAACAGTTCTTTGCTAAAAGACAATATTTTGGGGGGGGGAATTACGGAGACATTTCTAGTGTATAGAATAAAATAAATGTTCATATTATTCAAACACATACCTATGAATGGTAAAACCAGATAAACAAATTTTGCAGTGATCTCTTAATGTTTTTCCAGAGCTGTACATGCATAAGTGCCTGTAAAACATTATAGGTAAGACTAATAAACTGAAATGAGTAATGCCATACAAAAACATACCCCCAGGAATGTCCCAACAGCAACAATTCCTAACTCCAAAGAAACACTGCTGTGCATACCAAAGCACAGTACAACAGCATACTGAAGATAAATTATACATGTACTCAAACACATACTTACTTTGAAGACACACTTGATTCACTCTTGGCAGGTCTATCTGAGGAGAACAAAAAATGTATTCAAATAAAGCACTGTCAAAATCCAATATTGCCACACTTCTACTGGTGCTTAACCCCAGTACCAGGGCTACATTTATGCTAATGTAGGCTCCAGACTTTCCTGGTTCAACTATACATTTGGTACCAAGGACTTAGAGGGGCTTGGGTGGGGAGGGAGGAGTAAACTTAACACAATTTGGTTTTCCAGTTACAAAAAAATAATACACTATATTTTTCTGGTAGTAAAATAAAACAATAACACCATGCTCAGTTTGTTAAAAATAAAGCGTTGGAACTTCAGTAATCAATTTCTTCAAAAGTATTTGACCGTCACCTCCATTGAAACGCGTTACACTACAAGCGTAGTTATGTATTAAATCAATAAAGTAATTTCCACTCAATATGTGGTTTTATATAAATCATAGAAAACATTGGGAATTATTGTCCAAATCTACATTAAGACTCAGGAGAATACTGAGGTTATTTTGTGTGGTTATAGGTTATATGTTTTTCGATTGAATCAGTTGCACTGCACCACCATCAGGCGTGCCAACTTTTACCATTGTGAGTCTTTGCTTCCCTGTTCTGTGGTGGTTTGTGTTCTTTATTGGGGATCTCTTGGTTAGAGCGGCTGAAAACCATTACGAGAACCCTAAAGACAACAGCTTATACACATGGCTTTTCAAATAGCACAACATACAGCGTTTTTAGAGCACATTAAGCGTAACCCGGCAAACCCCGCACTAAGTCCTGAAGCCCGGGGCTTGGCACCAAGGGAGAGCCAGGCAACTAGCGCTGGCTCATGCCAATAGAAACAGAAATGTTTCTGGACCTTAAGGTAAAACCCCAATATTTGGCACCAGTGGAAACATATCAATCACACACACACACACACACACACACACACACACACTCACATACTTTGTGTTTTTTCCAGCTGGGAGTTAGACAGTTCAGTGGTCTTGGATGGCTCTGGAGTAGCAGCATTCATCTGAGTCTTTGACTGGCTCTGAGTTGAAGTCTGAACCTTTGGGTGGCTGGGTGTCAGGCTATGGACCTGAACAGGTTTTTGGCTCTTTGGCTGAACAGGAACCCCTTTATGGCTACCAGAGAGAGTCTGTGGAGTGGTTTTGGTGTGCGGGATTGTGGTCACCAGCTTCTGTTGGGTTACAGGTCGGAGGATGCGCTGAGGTCCATTTGACGGTCCTAAAACATGCTGGTGTGGTGTGGCATAGGCGACAGGCTTGTAACCACTGGGCTGAGAAACTGGAATCCGCTTCGGTCCTTCACGGGCAAGCTACAAATTTGACAGAATGTGAGATGAGGTTTGTAGCAGTCTTTCATAACCTGCTGCCTCCTGTAAACAAACCACTAAAACATGAGTCTGATCCCAGTATACAGCTTGTGCCCTACCACTTAGTCAACAAGAAGCCCCAAACATGTTAAAAAGAAAGTCTGATGTGATGACCAGCACAGTAAAACTCAAATAATAACTCCTGTCAGGTGTGCATAATCTTTTGCTTAGGCTCTACAGTCGAATATGTACAGTAAAATCAGTACAATTGGAATTCTGTCAAGGTAATTAAGCAGTTTAACAACCTAAGTGAAATACAAAATATTCACAAAAATAAAATGTACACTACCATTCAAAAGTTTTGGATCACTTAGACATGTCCTAGTTTTTTAAAGAAACCCAATTTCTCTCAAAGCAAGACGAGTTTAGAAAGTTTTGTTCCTAGGAATTTTGAGCATTGCATCAAACCCACAAAAGCTGACACTGAAAATACTGAACTAGTTTAAAGTGTTATTGCCTCTTATCAGTGCAAAGAAAATCGCAGAAGGGTTTCCTACTGATGAATTTGCCTTTTAAATGATCAATTTGGATTAACAATGTAACACTGGTACACAGAATTGATGGGAAATGGGCCTATGTACGCCTACATAATTAATCCAATAAAAACCTGCCGTTTCCAGCAACAATGATCATTTACAACATTAACAAGGTTGATACTGTACAATTTGATATTTGAATGGACACATTTTTGCATTTCTATCAAAATCGAGGACATTTCTGTGATCCCAAACTTTAACAATATTCTGTTGTTAACAATCCAACATTGTGTAGCCTTATCTATTACATCGTGTAATCCCACAGTGTAGTGTTTGATATCTATTATCATTATTTTAATGGACTAATTTCAAACGCTAAATCCGAAGACGCCATTATAGATTGAACAGACACTATTAGAATGCATTACTCACCTTGTGTTCAGAAGCTGGTCTTTGAAGTTTTGAGTCCTTGGTAATTTTGAGTCTGGCAGCATCCATATTCTGGGGGAAATGTAAAAATCGGTTAGCCGTAGGTAAAACACCGTGACAACTTTAAAAAACTAGCAAAGCAGCGATCTATGCAGCAAAACGTTTGCTATTACCGTAGCTGCTACTACATTTAAAGTAGCTATACCCAGATATTAACTAATCTTTACGCCCGGCCGAAGTTGCTGTATAACCATAGCACAGAAACTACCTACATGAGGAAGGTTTCAAAAATCTTAGCTATGACGATTCAATAACAAACAATGCCCGTTTCGCCGTGCGAGAAAGACTACTGCTGAACAATAATATATTAATAGCTAAGCGTGTAAACTCTAGATTACAGACACGCTAACCGCCTTTACATGTTTAAATTCAAACATCCCCCTTTTAAATACCTTTAAAAACACTATAGCGTGTGATTGGATAATATGCACCTCCGTTCCCGTTTATAATTGGCTAAAACATGTTTCGTCATGACGTTGGAGAAATGCAATCTGGGTAACTACGCATTATTCACAGTCCTACGTTACGTCACACAACGTCTGCGACGCCGATTTTGGGAGCTGGGGCTATTCCACCAGGGCAGATAAAGGAAAATCCAGGCTAATTTCGATAAATCTGTCTACATTAAGTGAGAGTTCCGTACCATTACTGTGGCTTAAAGGAGTCACTGCTCAGTAACCAAGGTAGCATTTACCCCTGAACTATGCTCCTCCGTGGCAGGCTAACTGTCAAGCTTAATTTGGCTTTGTTTCAAAGAATGTCTAACAGGCGTAAAGAAAATACCAAAAGACCGTTCCGTGTATTTTCTCGCTCGCACCACTTTTGTTCTGTCCGTGTTCAGAAACATAAATTCAGATTTTTTCATTGTGACCCATCTTGAATTGACGTGTTTAACTTGGTTCCAAATAACATATCAATGGAAATAACCAAGTTTAGAAAACGATGTCTAACCACTTTCATTGTCAAGTTCAAAAAAAGTTAATTTTGTAAGTTAAGGAAATAAACTGCTTGGTTTTCCAACTCTCGACAGTGCAGTTAAAAAGAAGTGTCTTCAAAAGCCAATAGTTAATTGACATTTGCCTATATGGTTCAGTCCCACATCGCATAATACAAGTACGGATGATGGGAAAGTACGTACTGGATGGTATTGTATATTGTAAGAGAGTATGCCAATATTGGGACACTGTCATACTATTGTCTTAACATTACATTTTGTCGCGCATTAACATAACGCTAAGTTTCAATATTTTGCAAGACAACATAAAGCATTGTGTCAAACATATTAAGTTCCACCACAAATAAGCATCTATGAAGTGTATGGCTTTTGACACTGCGTGAGCTTAGAATGATCAGGTTTCATCTGCATTCAGTATATCAATATCAGAGATATTGAGCATCAAAGATTTCATATACCTGTTGGCAACGGTTTTACATAGTATATATATTTTTTTTATAGCTTAACAAGGCCATTACCCATGTTGTACCTAGGGTAAGTCATATCAAAATCCTGGGACAATTGGAAATGTTCTTGTTTGTAATAGTTAAAATGCAGATGGAACCTTACAATTCTGAGAGCTCTGATCCTGTTCGGAATTATAATTTTCCATCTCACCATCATTTTATAAAACCTTTAGTTTCAAAGGATAAATACAGCCATATTGCAAAACATTGTTCCAACACATACACTACATGTGAAAAATGTATACATTAATATGAATTAGAAATAACATATCATATTTATTTTAGAATCATTAGAACATTTATATTCAACATATCAATTCATCTGCAGTTAGGCAATACCATCAAGTTTGAAACACCTTACACATTAAGCATGTCTTCATTTTTTTTACTCTAGACAAAACTATCATTATTATAACTTTTTATTTTAGCAGGCATGTGCTAAAACAGTGACCAGAGGTCACAATTCTTTGCCTCTGAGAGTTTTTTTATATCTTTGCCTTTGGCAAGATGATGGTTGGCTAGACATAATCTGACCTCAAATTTTCATTTGAGCCCCTGATGCCCATGTCATCAGGAGGCTTCCCATGGCACTTAGTATACTGTATACTGTCCGGACACTGACCAAACACAATATGGGCCTCAGCAGCAAAAGCTACTTTCTGGTATTAATACATTTTGTAACAAGACTAATAAGTCTTGGAAGTCTGCGTGTTTCATTTGAATTACAGAAAAAAAATCAGTTTCTCCTGCCACTGCCTCTACTGTTAGGAATACAAAACATTACACAAACACTCAACACAGCTGACCATCACAATATTATTTATTGCTATAATATTTTGTATTGTTAGGATTCTGTTATTGTGATATATTGTTTTATTTGTGTAACCACACAAAATATTAATATTATTTAAGGGACTGTCTGAACATACCCACCCTCTTCTCTCTCATTACTGGTCTCTTTGTTATCTTTCCTGCTGTATGTGTCCATGCTTCATGATCATAACCTGTTATCCATTTTATTGACACAATTTCTTCAAACAGATTGCTACTATAGCAAGTCTACTGAGTGCTTTTTATAGCTGGCCTTCATTGATACATGGCCATAATGACTGCACTCCTGAACACATAAAAGCTCTAAAAAGCATCTAGATTTGTTAGCTAGTTAACTAGCTAGTGAACTGATAATATCGTTACCTAGTTACTAAGCCAGCGAGCTGCACATCTAGTTGCTAGGTGGATAGCTAAGGCGATAGTAGGCCAGCTATATTCACCGTAGCAAACCGAACTACTGTATGTACACTTGCTAGCGAGTTAGGACCGGGTAACTAAAGGTTAGCTTGCAAGCTAGTGAGTAAGCTATTTACTTTAGCTATCAACTTTGCATACTATTAACAAACCGCTAACAAATATGATTCAACGAACGCATCACTAGAGCTATCTCTTTTTAACAAATCATCAATAAAGATTTTCAATTTTAGGTTTCTAATAGTATTGAGAAATTTTCGAACTATCCCAAGTCAACTAGGTAACACAGAGAAAGGGATGACCAATGATCAGAACGCACTGTGTAAAGAATCAAATTTGGCCAAAATTTTACATACACAGCAGGATTATATGAAAGATCTTAAAATAAATATATGTATATTCGAAAACAGCTTCTAACTGTTGGTTCAACTCAACCTGGCAGTCTTTGTTACATCTCAGCATAGTAAAAAGGACTTCCATTACAGAATGTTCAGATATTAAAGAGAACTTTGCTGCTGTCTTGTTGTCTGAAGTTCAGAAGCCTGGACACACATTTAAGCATTGTGTATTAAAGCAAGTTTTGATAGAGATAAGCCAAACCATTCCAACATTGAAATTAGGTCGGCATAATGACCCGGTAGATTTTATATATCAATGACTCCCCTGGTTACATTAGTTGGGTATCATAACAATGGTCAGTGCTATCCATACTGATAAATGTGAAATGTGCCAAAACAGCATCTCACACAATGAGCATAATTTCAACTTGCGTTTTCAACTTCGAATTAATACAGACCCATCATTGCTTCATATTCTCTTCTGACAGCTAATCAGCAATGGCGGAGTACCCAAGAAATGCAGTCAGTGTGATGGTGTATTGATTAGACAAACCGTTTGGAACATCACACCAGATATTGTGTTTTTGTGCCCCGTGTTGCAGTCAACTTTACAACAAATAGAAACTCAGTTCTTCCTTTCCGTACAATTGAAATCCCAGTTAGTGGCAACAAAAAGGAGAAGTACAGATTGAGCTTTGTGATATGCCATTCAGGTGAAAAAAATATACAGGGGCATTTCTGGTCAGTGCTGGATTTTGGCACTTAATATTTGGGCTAAAGATGCACACATTTCTGTTTGCAGGATTAGGGAAGAAGGGGTTATATATATATAAGTAGCTAATGAGCCTCAGACACAAACCAATTCTAGTGTTGTATACATACATGATTCAGAATCAGATATTTCTGTGATTCCACAGTATGAATACCTCTCCAATCATACCCATTAAGATTTTTCTAAAAACTGCATCAGCATTTCAAAAATGCCATATGACATTACTTAGAGCTGATCAAGTAAAAAGATCTTGTCACTTCAAAAAGGCAATTTCCCAGATACTAGCACTGGATTCAATCCATGGTTCAACAACAACTTCATTATAGTCATGTAAAGGATATATTTCAACATTTTGTCACTGAAATACCGAAAAGCACTCACATCTGCTCGATCAGCATATCACTCCAACCTGATTGAGGTGAACAAAAACAATAAAACATTTCTCACAGTTGCAAAGTAAACAAAAAAGCAAAGCTCAACAAGTAAAATGGGTCTTCACTTTAGCTGTAACAAATTCTTTGATAAAAAGTTCATCACCATTAGAAAACAAATAACTGACTCCTCCTTAAATAAATATTTCCCAAAATCTCAGTTGTCCTGAGACTGTCCTGAACCTCCCTGACCAGATGTCAATGGGGACACTGGAACTTTTTGATCCCGTATCGCTCGACACATTCACTAAATGTGTAATGAGTTCTAAACCCACACATTTTCTGCTAGACCCGATTCCAACAAAATTACTTATGGAGCTAGTTTCGGTGCTAGTGTGACGGATTGGTCCGCCATCTCCCGCATTCTCCGGTTCACCAACAGCCATGAACTCATCCCGGTCCCATTAATTTGTCTTGTCTTGTCAATCATTGTTCACACCAGGTCCCAATCAATCCATTAGTATGTGTTTAAATGTTTCTCCTCTGCTCCCCTCAGTTGTTAGTCATTGTTCCATGTCTGCAGATGTATGTGGTGAGTGGTTATTTTCCATTTAGTGGTTTGCCTTACTACTCTGTGCGTTTCTGTTGTTTTGTTTTTGTTTATATATTAAAAAGAGTACACAGGCCTGCTCCTGGTCCATCCTCTACCACACAATACACCAGCTAATTTATGACAGCTAGGTCAACTATCTTGCTATCTTGCCAGGGGGGCTCTCATCGCCATTGGGATGTCCTCCCTTCAACGCCATTCGGGGATGGAGTCACTGGCTTGTTGTCTCTCTGTTGCGCACTTGTGCAATCACTCTGCTGGCAATACTCTGCCCTCATTCAGGATGTTTGCGGCTGGTGAGTGTCCCTTTGGTTGATGCTTGGCAACGTGTGCGGACTGATTTCCTGCCTGTTGGGCCCTGTCTGGGGCCTCCCCCCGGAGAGTGCCACAGTGTCACTGGACCCCCCCCCCCCGTCTCAGCCCCAAGGTCTTAAGCTGCTCTATTATTGTGCTGGGCGAGTAGGGTCAGTTCTCCTTCTCCACTATAAATCCTTGTAGA
>JACXGJ010004086.1:0-48360 GCA_016801105.1 Esox niger
CCTCCCACACTGCCTCTCCCTCCTCCCACACTGCCTCTCCCTCCTCCCACACTGCCTCTCCTTCCCCCCCACATTGCCTCTCCTTCCCCCCCACATTGCCTCTCCCTCCTCCCACACTGCCTCTCCCTCCTCCCACACTGCATCTCCATCCTCCCACACTGCCACTCCATCCCCATTGCCTCTACCTCCCCCACACTGCCTCCAGCTCCCTCTGCACTGCCTCTTCCTTCACCCACACAGACTCTCTTTCCCCCCTCGCTGCCCCTCTCACAGCAAGGCAGTTCATTACATCTCCACCCACACATTCGGCAGAACAAAATATCTACACACACACACACACACACACACACACACACACACACACCCAAGCACACAGACACGAACACACGATACACGGACAGCACAGTAATCTCACCTGCCATAGAACAGATGTGTGTTTAGACTCAACGTGAAGCTCGAGAGGCTCTCTTGTACGGAAAAATGTAGGATATTGGCCAACCGTTGGTGGCCTTCGGATTATAAGCAAGCATGGTTATTTTCCCAGGGTTTCTTTGACATTGTGTGTGTGGGAGGAGATGCAAGACAGTAGCCTGATTTGGATAGCTCTCTGCCAGAGTGCCTACTACTGGCCTTCAGCGTGTAAACAAGAACCACCACAAAGCCCTCCGACAGAGCCACCTGACGCCTTGTGCTCCAAAATAGAAACGTACAATCATGCTTATCCTTGGTCGTGGGTTGGTTGCTGAAAATAACAGTGAAAAAATGACATGCAAAATAGTAATGCTACCATCATCAAGGCAAAACAGACAGAAAAACAAAGGTCATTCAGGATCCCATTCTGCAGGGTTTGGTTGCTTTCAAGGTTTTGAGTTTGTATGTACATACATATAATATATATATAATACTGGGCTCCAAACCTGTTAATCATACATTTACAAAGTTAACATTTTTGTTAAAGATTTAACGTTTAAGTTAACTGTGAAAATCATGTATGGAATAATTCACATCCATTACATTTAACTTCCGTTAACTTGGGTCTGCAAACTCAAAACTACATAAATATACTTTTAAAACCCTCTAGAGTCAATTTTTGTTTTGCTTCTGTCCAGAGTGGGGAAGAAGACCAAATTCAGTGCTTGCTGTGCTGAATATCTAGATGCGATTTAAAAAAAAGTATTATTCTGCAGTAAGATAAAAAAATAACTTTGTATTACTTGCAAGCAGCTATTCGTATGTTGTAAACAAATACAACACACAAATAGCTTTGATCAGCCCACAAAGAATGTTTCTCTAGTATCTGTGAAATTAATTTAGCAATTCATTGTTATGCTGGGGTGAGAAAAAAAAATGTACTGCCAAAAATTGAGTAACTTAAACGTCACTTTACGTTGCCTCGCCATGATGGAAAAGTACAAATGTAATGTAAATCATTTGACTTAGTGAAGATGTCTAGAATCAGATTGACAAAACGTGAGCTTCTAGTACGTACAGTTAAAAAATTATTGGAACAAATATCATATTCGTATTTTATTTGTCGTACTTTGTTAGGTGTCGTTTTTAAGTGTTTTTAGATTAAAACACTTTTTATAATAAAAATGAACATAAACAACGTTTATCCTGTCAACCATTACAAAGCAGGTGATCATTCATATTATCTCAAGTGATCATATACCATAATGACAAAAATATTTGCATTTAATTTTTTATCAAGAATCTCTTAAATCAATAAAATATTTTGTATTGCAAGTGCCTCCATATTTTCAGGCCAGCCTTATTATACAGCCTACATGTGCAGACCTCCCAATTAGATGGATCCATTGTGATGAACAAAAATACCAACTGTAGCATTTTACACTGATAAACAAACCTTCTCAAAAAGAAAACAGCAATTTGAAATCTCTTTGCAATAATGTACATAATCGATTAATGTTTCATTACTTTATTCAGAGGCGAGTCACTAAATCTGTTTTTGAAATCATTCAGAAAAATCGCGTTTAGAAACAGGACATTAGATGTTCATTTACTATTAAATATAGTTGACAAAAGAAAATGTTTCTCTGCTTCTGTAAACAACAACTATTGACATACTGTACAAATACAATGTGGGCTACATAACGTTTATTAGCGGAATGAAAGCGTACTCTTGTGAATCCCAAACAAGCCCTGCTGCCATATTAGTTTTATTTAAGCGCCCTCCTTAATCATTTGTTGTTAATAGCTCTGAAGTGGCAGCTACGTGTTCATTCAGATTAAACAATCATTCGCCTGTAAATAATGGAGGGTGTTTTGGGATCAACTTTGGTTGTCCAGCTGAGGAAAATGTCTATACGAACTTTGGTTGTCCAACAGGCAAGTTCCCAACAGGCAAATTGATCCCAGCAAAACATAACAGCAACCGCAGTGATTGGTTATAGTGTACGCGAGGGTAATAACGATGTAGTGGAAGTAGTGAACTGCTTCCCAAGACAGAATTACGAAGTTCATTATGTCTTGGGTATATATATGTGTATATGTGTGTATATATGTGTATATATGTGTGTATATATATGAATATATGTGTATATAAATAAAATGACCTTAAAAAGGAGGCACATCAGGGGCTAGTATAGTAAGTATAGGAGTAAACAATCCATACAATTTCCTTCTGGGTGTGTTGATGTACTTTACATTTGTGAGGCTGTTCCGGACTATGAATGGTATTTTCTGTGGACTCTAGTATAAAAAGCTTCTACTTGGGCAGGAGCTGATGGATATCAAAACAAACAAAGCAATTATACAAAATGTCAGCCGCACAAGTGAGTAATGCAAGCATGTTGGAGACATGTACAACTCCATCCCGCTGAGTTCTATGGCTGGTAAATACATGACAATCTCTAGTGGGATTATCATTTCACTGACTTGCTGGTTGCCATTAACAATCCAGATATCAGTAGCTCTACATGATCAAATTAGGCGTCCTCCTGTTTTGAACAAGCAATAGTAAACATTTTGTAAAGATTTTCTTGAATCTGCGTCATAACAGTAGCAATGCTCTGTGCTTCTCTGTCTGTTGCAATTTGTTTAGGAACATTTGTCCATAAATGATATCACATGACAGGTTTACCCAGTAGCCTGCTATTTGTAATGAACCAGCTCCATCACAGAACTGTTCAGTGGATCACAGTCACATTTCCTCACATAATTCAAGCTAAGTTAGGCATCTTCACACAACACAAACTGTAGGCATTCATTTCCACACAGAACCTGCCCCTCCAAACGTTCCCCCCACGCAGTCATCAAGCATGTGGCCTGTTGGACAAATGTTTGAACACATGTTTGATAAGAGCTTTTCTACCAAGGCCCCTGGACCTTTTCAGTTTAAGGCTCCCACATTCCACCTGATTTTAGATCATGGAGATGACAGAAATGTGATATTAACGGGGACACTTGAAACTACCTAATTCTTTCCACGCACAGAAGAACCTCATCAGGGACGAGTGAGGCATTGATGCCAGAGGGGTTTCTCCCCTGCAGGCAGAAGCACTGGTAGGGATCTCCCACATTATGTTCCAGAAGTGGTCCTCCACATTTGCAGTAAATTCTCCGAAAATCACTTCCATTTCCCTTTCGCCACCTAGAGAGAGGCTTGGCAGACAGAGAGCACCGAGGCACTCAGAGGTGGGATGAATCTGCAGTGGTACAGTTGCTTCTGTGCATCGTGTGCTGCCGTTCTGCTGGATCCGGAAGATGTGGTGGAAATGTGAGTGGCGGTGGAGATTTCGGCTGGGCTGCTTTCTCGAGACTTGACAGCGTGTAGGTAGGAGAACATATGCGTGCGGAACAAACAACAGCATGACGCGGAGGCTGTGACCTTGGAAAAGCAGGCTGGCTGCCAGGCTGGCTGGCAGGCTGGCTCTTCTGCAGGAGGCCCACGTTGCTGACAGGTGTCACACAGCCAGGTATAACACCTTGTTTTGTTTTCCCTGCACTCACACGCGTGTCGAGAACACATACGTTCCAATCAGGTATGATACGGTACATGCGTTCCTAGATTGGAAAACGTGCGAACAGCATCCAAAGCAAGTGGGTTTTTTTCCGGGGTCGATCAGAAGTGGGATGTTTTTCGGGGTTGGTCGTTGTTGGTGAATCTCATGACCTCGTAAAATGAGTTCAGTAACTGGTCCTAGGCCTTAGCCATACTGAAGTCAACAGATGTGGTCCTGGGGATTGTGAATAATTGACACACCACACCTTAAACAGTGTGGTGTTTATGTATGTACAGTTGGATAGCTGGCAGCTGAACATGATGTGCGGAGCAGCACATTGACATGGGCAGAGGTCTTTCCTGCCGCACACCGTTTCTGTCTGCTCAGGTGCAGTGGGTCTGGTGCCCTCGAGCGGCTGGTAATTACGCTGATGCCATTTTGGGACTCCTGGCAGTATTCTGCTGATTTGGATAAAAGTTTTCAGGAGTTTTAAGTTGAAATTTTCCCATTCAAAACATCGGACCTTCTGATGTCTGCAATTTCATTTCCAACTCCAGTCCATTTAAGCTGAGCACAGATTACTTTCAAAATGCAGCGAGGAAATGGAAATACACTTTTCTTTCCCCCTTCGATCCATTCAAAATGTGTCTTGCCCAGCAAAAGGCTGATTTGATTAGCCTTCGACAGTAATAGGTCTGGGGCTAGGCAGTGCTGCCTTCTGCGGGGACTGGGAGGTTGTGCCAGAAAGGGAACCAGACGACCCAGAAGGCCGTTCAACGTGTGAAACTCTCACCTTCTATGTCACAGTGCTGCTGGGCAGCTCCTATCGCATCATCGCATTAAAACATCCGTGCCCTGTGCCATTGTCCTTTGGCTTGTGTCCCCTTTACCCTAACCCTCTCATTAAATAAATTATCTTCCTTCATTAATCCAAATTATCCAATGCTATAAAAAGTATTTAAGCGACAGACAACCTTGGGTGGCCACGCTTCAACCATAGCCTGTTATTTCTTTAATATTAAGCTTACACTTATCTCTTATGCTTTTGCTGATGTGTGAGACAAAGTTTCATTAAGGGGTTTAATTATTTGTAAAGCAAAGTGCCCTTTGTGAGACATTCTACCTACAGTATATTCTAATGTGTACATAAAGATGATAATTTGCCCGAGAGTGTAATTGGGTCTTATGAGAACTATTATATATTTTTTAGGCCATCTATTATGTTTTGCAAGCAGTGTAGTCAATTTCTAAAAGTGTACCTGCTCATAAGGATATATAGCCCCAATTTTTGATCTACAGGCGTCTACCATAACTTTGCATTGTCAGTTGACTCTGATGTTTTTACAAGCTGCACACCCTTGGCGATAAGATCTCTGACAGTCATTTTGACATGTCACTTTATACTGAGCACGAGTGTTTCCGCCCGGCAGGTAATGAGCACGGGAAGCAGCCAGCACAGCACCGAACCATAAACTACACAGCTGCCTGTACATGAGATGCACCAACCTGTTTGTCCACCCAGCACCAGCCTGTGAGCTGAGTTATGGCAGGGTTGTTAAGCATGACACTGTGGCACCTTCACAAGGAGGCCGTTCAATGTTTATTGAGCGGAGACAGAGGAGCGGCCTACAATGTCCACCTTCATGCAAAATTATCACCAGCGCTTGTTCGGTTAGGGAGAGAGGTAGAGAGAGAGAGAGAGAGAGAGAGCAATGAGGATCAGTCCTCTGTTTTGGAAATTGGCCCCTTTACACCCAATCTGTCTGCCATTTCCATCTATGCTTGCGGATTGGAGGGAAGGCGGAGACTTATCTCAAATTCCAGTACATAATTGAATGTTGGAAATTACTAGTCTGCCCAAGGGGTGGCCACAGCTGCAGAAAGCAGACAAATTATGTAGGCTCTGAGAGATTATGACAATGAGGAAATGGAGATCAAATCCTATCCAGTTGTCTGCTTTAAATGTCGACATAATGATCATTTGGTGAGTCACTAAGAGATTTCTGAGAGCAGAACAAAAGATAAAACCAATTCAGCTAAAATCTGTATTTTTCTTTCAATTATGGAAAAACCATACACACGTTCCAATATGTTATTGATGGTGTCACACAATAACATTTAAAAAGTTGCTATGCTACTTAAAATGTGTTCCTAAAGGTTCAATAAATGGCTATTTGAGGGTGGACAGAACGCAGATATTGGTAAGTGTTTAAGAAATTAATTATGTATCCTGCTGCAGCTCATGAAGCTTTTTTGTAGGAGGATGGTTGGGCTTAAAACAAACTCGAGGAAACGTCAGCGGGCACTGTAAACATAGAGTCCAAAGTCTAGGACAGCGCTCTCATGAGAGATTGGAGGGAAGTGAGTCTCTTCCTTCAGACTAAGCTTAGACATGTTCCTGGGCAGATTATGACAATAATCAATTGAGGCTAACTGTAAAATTAAAGTATGGCTTATTCTACAGAAGTAGTTTTAATTTGGCTGTGTCTTACTCCTATACATAATGTCCTAAAATACAGAAATTAGGCATTTGAAAGAAAATGTTTACTCAATAGTTTCAATGGAGCATATTGTTCTATTGTTACAATGGAAGACACTGATCAAATTAATCATTTTATTTCTTTGTAAATATCTTCCTCAAAGAAAAATGCTATCCCACAATTTGATGCCACAACAGAAGCACACAGACATACGTCAAAATGTAAAATTAATGTGCCTTAAGCCACATCTAAATATCACCGGATGATGGGATGGCACTCGGCTCCAGCAGGACCATATGGTGTGTAGAGTGTATGCAAACATTGTGGAGAAAATCCTCATGTGGCATGTTTATGAAGTGACCCAAACAGACAATTCCAATATATTAAATACTAATTTGGGGCCAACTTGTGTTTGTCCGAATGTACTTTACATTACGTGCAAATGAAGTACAACCAGCTATATGTTAGATATTTAATCTCCAACATACATCAAGTGTCCAAAGCAATACAATCACAACAGAAAAACAACAACTGACAACGTCTTGGTTTGTGTGCCATTGGGGTGTCTGTAACTGTATGAGCAGAACGCTCAGGCCATTTAATTGATGCACAATGGACTAACACAGTAATAGAAATGAAAACTTCAGTGTGCTTCAGGAAAAAAGTGTAGAATACCAAAATGCATAACCAGCAGGCGGGCTCGAATCGATACACTGACAGTCTTTGGTTGAAACCATTTCTAAAACAGATATGCAATAGAAGGTTAATGAAAATGATCCCTTCTGTTTAGCTTGTGTCCTTATTGCTAATCTTTCACTGTAGTTTGGTACTGACTTTCAGTGGCTTGGTAAGTTTTTAAGTGAATATTTCAAATATGCAAAACTAAAATACTGTATAATTCAATACATGCGCTGAAAGTTTGGAATTAAAAAAAATAGACTTTTTCCACAAACATGGATTTACACCACTTTAGCAGAACATTGGCTGGTTGGCCCTGAGGGCCAAGTCTCTGGGTGCCAGAACAATGTTCACACAATCATCTTGTGGAGGAAATCCCCCATGGTGAAAATACATTGCCTCGAAGGGGATTGCCAATAATGAGGGGACAATAAAAGATAAGATATTAATTAAATTATGGAAATGAGACGTGGCCTTCTTTCTCTTCTATGCTGCCCAAAGTGTACATTCCGCATATCTCAACAGAATTTATTCTCTGATTTCCCTGGCAAAGTCTGTTTGTGTGACTTTGGAGCTGGCAGGGGGTTAGGACTGGTCTGCAGGCCTCAGATTAGAGGATGAGACGCGGAGGAGGAACGGGGTGGCGGGGGGGAGGAGTCGGGTACGAGACTGTAATTACGAAGATCTGTGCCCCCGTTGGGAGCGCCATGATGGAATCTGGGCAGGCCGGGAACACTGTGCTGTAATGATGACATACTGCACTGGAGCACAGCCAGGAACTACCTACAGCACAGAGGACATGAACAGAGAGAAATAATCAAAAGGAAAATCTATTAGCGGTCCCGTTGTTCTTGGCAGGACAGCAGCGTTGGACTCAACCAGTCGTGAACACAGTGTCGTTGCTCTGAGTTTAAGGGTGATCAACGTCTTTGTCAGCGTCTCACCTGGGGCGTCAGAAAACGTCCACAGTGTTGATGTACCCATTCGTGGTTTCGGCATTTTTCTGTTTGATCTACACATTTAACCACCAGCGGCATGTTGTCTAACCTTGCAGATGGTCCATTAAATACCACAAAGCATCATACGATCTCCTTGGGATCCACATAATGGCTTCTGTCCTCACTGCAAAAAACACTTTCCAGAAATCAAAGAGAACTTGAAATTAGGAAAGAATGCGTGAATTAAGCTAAAGAAATTGCCAACGGGGTGACAAGTTTTGCTTGTAACAAAACAGAAAATACTGAAAACAAGCTCAAATTCAGACAGTACGACTAATCTGAAAAGCCTGCTTTTCCTGTTATGAGACTAAGAAGTTGTGTCTCAATAGAATTTGTTAGACTTTTTCAGATTTTTCTCTCTGGTTCCAGGCATAATTTTCTGACCTCATTGGCCGACTTGGCTTTTGCTTTATTTAAGCGTTCATTTTCAATTTTTTTGTGGAGGCATTTTTGCTTCACTGACAGACGGTGGGCTCAGTGACTCATCCCTCCCTCTCTCTGTCTGTGTGATTGTAATGATAATATTAAAACACTCCATGTCTCCACGATGTGGAGATAATTTGCACATGGCGCCCGCCCAAGGTCTGAAAATAGCGTTGTCAATGACAACGACGTTGCCATAGCATTGGTGGGTGTGCGGGTGATAAGACGGCTGATGGCAGGGGGTGTGAGGAGGTCTTACACTGTCACATAGCTGTTTCTGGAGTCAGGCCTGGGAACGGTTGTTAGAGGATAATATCAGGCCCCCATTGGACCCAGAGACTATAACTGTTGTGAGACCTAAACGACCACAGTCAGTCAACAGGAAATAGAACGGTGCTCTTAGGTTAAGTGTTTATTTCGGGAGTAGTTTTGTCAGACACAACACAGATGGGAATGTTTAAGACCATTCTGAGACATCACAGTGGAATGAAGGGGAGTATTGTAAAACGCAAAGATAAAATACTGTGAAAAATGATCTCTGGACGTCAGAAGGCTGGATAAACTATGGACGCTATACAATTGAACGAGAATAGTAGATTAGAAATAATGCAGGATTTCTGATAATGCAACATTTTCAGATTTTGCCTATTCACAGCTTCAGAGCTGATTTAGCATAAATATAAGACATTCAAAAAACTGCTTCATAGTGAGAGAATGTCAATACATACTGTAGGTCCTGCATTGCGTGTAGTCACATGCCCCTCTGAGCCCAGTGGAAAAATCCCAACTGCCAGATTAGCTTCCGTGCAGCTCAGTTAGCAGAGCATGGCGCTTGCAACACCAGTGCGTTTCATTAATATGGATGCCGGTTTGAAAACGTATGAAAATGTAAGCACTCACTACCGCAAGTCACTCCGGATGAGAGCACCTGCAAAATAACTTCAATGTAATATGCTCCCAACAATCTCCTCTGTTCCCTGGCTTTCTCTCCATCCAAATAATTGCATCAGTGCTCTCCATTTATATCCCATAAGTCTACTTGCCTCGCCCATACTCTTTCCACATTCACTCTTTCCTCTCCCGCCAACATGGACCCAATGCAATTTGCATGCCAATCCAGTAGAGCCACAGATGATGCTGTTTATCCACTACAGCTCATCTTTAAATGCCGTGGTGCCCTTAAAGACTTTCAGGAAGCTAGGAGCCCAGCCCCAGCCCAGCAGGACTGGACTTCTGTCAGGCTGTGCCCAGGTGGTGAAGGTGGTCAACCTCCCCTATACCACCCTAAATACAGGTGTATTCTCATGCACTTCCTGTGCTCCTTGTTCATCCATACAGTATGTGATTACAACTCAATTGTCATGTCAGCTACAACTCAATCATCAACAGTGACTTGACTGACATCTAAAGGGAATGAAAGGGTTTTGACTGGGCTGGGCTAAGCCTGTGCTATTTTGACTGGGCTGGGTTAAGCCTCTGTTGTTTTGACTGGGCTGGGTTAAGGCTCTGTTGTTTTGACTGGGCTGGGTTAAGGCTCTGTTGTTTTGACTGGGCTGGGTTAAGGCTCTGTTGTTTTGACTGGGCTGGGTTAAGGCTCTGTTGTTTTGACTGGGCTGGGTTAAGGCTCTGTTGTTTTGACTGGGCTGGGCTGAGCCTGTGTTCTTTAGACTGGGCTGGGCTGAGCCTGTGTTCTTTAGACTGGGCTGGGCTGAGCCTGTGTTCTTTAGACTGGGCTGGGCTGAGCCTGTGTTCTTTAGACTGGGTTGGGCTAAGCCTGTGTTCTTTAGACTGGGTTGGGCTAAGTCTGTGTTCTTTAGACTGGGTTGGGCTGAGCCTGTGTTATTTTGAATGGGCTGGGTTAAGCCTCTGTTGTTTTGATTGGGATGGGTTGGGTCTGTGTTCTTTTGGCTGGGCTGGGCAGGACCGGGCTGAGGCTCTGATCTTTCGGCTGGTCTGGGCTGAGCCTAAGTTTCGGGCTGTAATTTAGCGCTTATCGCTGTGAAATGCGCACCTCGTGTCGCTTCTCCCTGTCAGCTGCAGGGGCACACATACGAGGAGAGTACAGTGTGTTCTGTGCTGGCTGTGGGATGAAGATAAACTAATTACAGTTATTAACTTGTTTCTTACTTCATGTGGTTTTCCTGACTGAAAGGGATGTTATTTAAAAGCATTCCCAATTTGTTTGTATACAAAGTGATGTCAGTTTAAATATGAAATGATGTGTACTTTCTTAGCAAAATTTCCCAAGTTTAGTACTGTGAAAATGTGCAGTAAACTATCTAATTTGCTATGTTATCTTCTCAGAATATGTCCCAAAGTATATTTTATATTACAAATCAAAATCAGGTGGACACACATCTTAGAGAATTGTAATTAATTATATGGTTCTCAATTTGGGGAATTGGGCAAGAAGTCAGTAAAAAACATCCACTTTATAATGATACTTAATGCGTCTGCTGTAGTGTGTATTTTGGGAAAACGATATTTAATTGGAAGCATTTGGGAATGCATAATAGAAGTTACCTAATTTCATCTGAAATGCTATGACACAAGGTTTAAAGGGACAATCTGGGATTCAATTAATACTAAGGAAGCACTTTTTCAGCAATCAGCTATTGGCAGCAGATGGAGAAATATAATCAGTCTCAAAGTCAGACAGAGTGATGGATGCAATGACTGATCTTGCATTAGAAAATATATTATTTTCATACCAAATCCATATTACCTCTGTAATTCCAGAGAGCATATTTGAGTCTTTGAAAGCTATTGAAATAATTAAGCACATCTAAAAACGCATATTGTGGCCATAGCATTACATTTAGGCTACAATTAAAAAGATTTTCACTATGTAAAATAAGTTTACTTCACCTTATATGGCAGAAAAGTGTCATTTTTAAGACTTGTAACCATAATATGATTCAGTTTAACCCAATTTTTGCATGTCCGTGTAAGCGGAGCAGGCAAAGAAGAGCAAATGTCTCATACTGAGTGAGTGAGTGAGTGACTGACCCCATGTTAAATAGCATTGTGATTAGAGGTGTGGCTTTCCATGCAACCGAACAGAGAGGCAGACATAACAAATAAAGCAATGGAATTGGTTCAAGATAGACAAAAAGGTTGCTGGTTACAACTTTCATTTGCTGCGTTATATTAAGCCTAAAATAAAACTGTTCATGGTTACATTGATGTTGTCTAGCTAAATATTCAAACTTGGAGTGATGTTATAATGCATGACAAAATGATCTGTCGAGACACAATTTTCTGATGAGGTAGTATGTCCCAATCAGTCCTTACAAGCTTACTGTATACAAAAAAGTATGACTTCACCATCATCCGCAAGTACATACTTGTAGTACGTAGTATGTAATATGCGATTTGAGATTAAGCCAATGCTTTCGATTTCCTCGTCGTGCATATAGCGTAGTGGTTAGCTCTTCAATTGTTATGGTATGGACGACCGTCTACAGTAATCTTTGTACAAAAGTACACTTTAGTTCCATTAATAAACATTATGTTGCCCACGTTATTTCAGTAAAAATGTTATGGCTGATATAAAAGTGGCATTTGGAGAAACTACCTGCAAGCCCTTTTTTTTTGATAATAATTGACAGACATTTTTTAATTTCTGTCAATTATTATCAACATTTATTTTGTCTAATTGCGGGCCGGCTGAACTCTGCTTGCCGGGTTCCTTTTCAGTTTGTTTAAATGTGTCATTGCAGATTACTCAACATGCTCTCTAGCTGCTGCCTACTAACAGCATTTGAGGCTACTTACAAGAAAAGAGCAGCAATATGTCGGATGTCTGTCCATGTTTGATCCATGAACAAAATGAATGCAACCAGAAGTCAGGGGAGAGCCATCTTTATTCAGCATGAGGCTACAATTTTAATTTTCCATAGTTCTTTCCTTTTCTCTCCAATGACTACAAAGCAAACACATTCTTACATACCAATACACAGAGGAGGCGGTCAGTGGTCATAGCCAATGATTACACAGTCCATTATCCTCCAGCACACCCCCTCCAATATCTGTCTGTCTTCCAATCACATACATGTATTCTATATTCTAACCTTACACGGCCTGTTAATGTCATCTCTTAAGCTCCTGGCTCCACACGCTTATCAGATCCCTTCAATAGTGGATAACACCTGCTTGTGATATGGTACCTCATACAGCACAAGAAAACAAAGTACCGGTCCTCTAACAAGAGAATAGACCGAAAATACATGCGTATCATCAGGTAAAGACAGGCTTCTTCACAATGGTATGTTCCAACCAACAGTCCATGGTTCTATTCATGAGTCTGTGACAGTCACATGGAAAACTCCTGTCAGGAGGTATGGACAGGGTGTGTGAGACCAATCAGCAATTGAGCATCACATTTCCTATCTAATGTCCTTCGTACAGAGATGGTTAATACTCTCATACATTGTGTCAAGCTTAATTCAGTTACATTTCATGCCCAATATCTATCACATATGTTCAACTGCTTTTTGTCATGTGGTTGCAGCCTTGAGCACCTATGAGTTTGGAAAACTCAGGGTTCTGGCCCATTTCAACAACTGACCATTGCCAGCCTGAAAGCAATTTAACATAAATTGACATTACATAAGTTTTAAAGCATGGGCATATTTTTTGTTCAGTTGATCAAATAACATGCTATTTTACTTCTTTAATTAAGAGATTAACAGCTAATATGCAAGCTAGCTATAGCAAATATGCTTGATCATAATATCTTGCTAGCACAACCAGAACAACCAGTCCAATAATATAAGTAAAGCCTAGATATCATGACGTGTTGTCTAAATTAGCCTATATTGCCACTCAGTAAGTGTAAATGCCAGTTGCCACGTCCCCTCTTCTGGTGACTAACAGAAAGAATGGCTACGAAGTGGCTTGAAAATCATATTTCAAAGATTGGCATGAGGCAACTTTTAAAAAGAAAATTGCATATGCACCATGCTCTTGTTGAGTAACATTTCTATTAACATTTGTAGAATTGTTTTAATTACACAAACAATTAAAGGTCGAGCCTTGACATTAACTAGGATCCCTTTTCATGACAGATAATACAAATGTTGCATTTGTGAACATGTGTGGGAGGCTGAATTGTCTTTTTGCGGAACTGGCCCCACTACAGTGTAGGCTTTAAAGTCATATGACAGATGGAGAAAAATTGTGTAACATGGTAAAACACTGAATTTTCCTTTCATTATTGCACCAGATGGCACTGCTGTTTTTGAAATGTGTAGACAAAAGTATTTTTTTTAAAATCATTTTTTTTAAATACACTTGTGATCAAACACTTGTATAGGAATTCTTAAGTAAAATATTTAGAGTTTTCTTATAAAGCACAGTTCGCAGCACTATTGTGGTTTAAAATCTTTGGACCGTTGAATTAAATGTTCACCCTTTGACACACCAAAACCTTTGCCAGAATATATTTTGCCGGGATGCAAAACTAGACCAAAAATCGACTGTAACTTTCACCCTTGGCCTGGTATTTATTTGATTATGATAATGTAAAAAATATATTGTGAAACTGTGACCTACATGTTATAATGTAGGCCTAAAATACATTTGGAATAGGAAAAAAAAACATAATTTTGTTTCTTTTTCTCTTTCGAATTGAGAACAAGTTACCATATGAAATGAAGACCTGGCTCAAAGCATAAAATTGATAGGCAACAATCTGTTACACATAAATACAGTCAAAATACTATGTACAAAGGAATTGATGTGGACAAATCACACTATTGTAAGTCATACATAGAGTATCGTATTCAAAAGGATAAGGTAAACAAGCACAGCGATTTGATAGAGCTGCACAGGCAATTTGTTTTGGAGTAAGGAGTGACAATGGATGGCAATGGATTTAGCAATGGATGAAGAATCCCCGCAGGGCTGAGTCCTCAGGGTAAATTTAAGCATCAAATTGTGTAGTTGAGGCTATCATAACTTTTTGGCATAATACATTAACAGACTTCATTCACATCGCAATTAAGTCGGTCATGATGGTCAATGACACACACACACACACACACACACACACACACACACACACACACACACACACACACACACACACACACACACACACACAATCTGTTTAAGAATGATATTCTGTAAGGTCAAATTGATTTCTATACTCATTAAGCATTTATAGCCAGGTTCTTTGTGGAAATGATCTGTGTAGTTTGCCACTCTACTCTCAGGACATCATCAAAATGAACAGTGTTATGTATACATTCTATGCCTGGGTTCTATAGCATTACAAAAGCACAACAAAGTTTAAGGAGATTCATATTTTGTTAAAACATTTGATGATAATTTAAGTAATGGGTCATATAGGTCAGAGAGAGAAAGTATTACTTTTGTGAGGTGTGGAATAATGAAAAAGTGTTTGACAGTTACATTAACAGTTATTTTATAGTTTATACCAGTTCCAATGGATTATTTGGCAGGTAAGGATTACTGGCTTTCAAACAAAACATGCTAATTGGATAATCTTTTCTTTTCTGTGGATTAAACTATTTTGGGGGAGATGTATTTTGACAGAATTTAACTGTTTTCTGACTTTGGGTATAAAGGTAACTTTGAGTTTTCCACTGTTTGTTTCTTGATTAAATTTAATATTGCCTATGTAAGTTTTATAACTATCTAGACTAATTAACTGGCTCATATCTATGAAATGATTAATTCATTTATTCACCCCAGATGTCTACTTTAGTTAGCTATGATTGCAGTTTAAGTAGGCAAGCCGAGCTGTAGTATTAGAAAAGGGTTAGGATTACTCAAATCCCGCAGTTAGCTTTTTGTTTAGGTCAGTAGGCACCCAATTTGTGTATTACGGAATTTTTTGGCACATATTGCTTTCAGTGAGTAATTGAGGTAAAATGTATTTGTCAAAATGATAGAACTCGAATCCAGCTGCAGATATTTCAGAACCTCATATATAAGAAACCTCATTCCACATGTATTTCTGCTATTCTAATTGCATTGGGAACTGGATGATAAAAAATACACCTTGGTGTGCTGTGGTTTATGCTGAAGGGCTGGTGGAGTGTGTTCTTATCTTAACCAAATTTGGTGTGAGGTCATCACTATACTGCCTAAATACTGCTCTCCTGATATGACATATTTTTTGCATTGTCCCGCAGCACAACATTTACGGGTTTATCTTAGCACTGAGGTTGACACTGACCTTACTTAAATGATGCAAATTGTATCCTGGAACTGTAAATGAGTCTATCTGTACAGCAACAGTATGCTAACAGTATGTTAATGTATGCTGCATATTCTACAATGTCTACTGTTAGCAACATTACCCTAATGTACTTAGCTAAAAAAACTGATTCTGAAATCAGGTTATCTGCTATACTTCTCACTTAAGAACAGCCTTCAGCTGTGGTACATGGCACAAGACCACCCTGTCTTGCCTTATTTATAACAAAAAAAGTTTAGAGACATCTTTTCAGGATTTTCTTGATAATAAGTCCAGGATAAATTGTGGTTAGCATATTTTGAATACTTTTTCTTTCTACTTTGAAAGAGCAGGATATTAATTTGACAAAGAGATGATGTTCTTCTGAAATGATGGAACTAGAGGTATATTGTTTTATAGATTCAAATTTTGCTTTGCTATTATTTAAGACTTACTCTCTTTTAGAGAGAATGAGAGAGAGAGCGAGAGAGATTGAGAGAGCAACAAAGTTGCCATCTCATTTTTTATTGCAATCCCTGGTTATTGGCAATGTTCATCTTCTCAGTTTTGTTCTGATTAAAGCATCATAACACAAACGCCTGCTGCGATGCAATTGGATATGATGGCCCTGTCCCACCTACCCCCTCATCAAGTGTCTCTGTGAACTACTCATTAAGACTTCACTGTGGCAGAGCGCTGGATGGATCAATGAAGGGAAAACCAAGCCTGATGGGCTGAGATGAGACTGGCTTTGCCTGTGGAGTGGCCTGCCCCTGCTCATCCACCTGCTGTCAATCTGAAGAGTAGCCCATCCACAATCCCTTCAAAACACTACAGCCACACAGCAAGAGCCCTGAACCCTGCCAGCCCACGAACCAGTGGGAGGAGGAGGTATGAACAGAGGGGAACGGTGCCATAGCAAAAAACACAAAGTTGCACTTTACATTATCCGAATTGGGTGATCAAGTCAAAGATTTTATAAATTTAACGTTGACTATTTTCTCTTGCAGGCATGATAAAACATTACCTAAAATTGTAAAATGTGAAAAGTGAAAATGACATATGCCTACTTCAGAGAATTTGAAATGTATTGAATGTACTGAAATTATAATGAAACAGCAATAAAGCTGACATAATTTTCTGCCTTTATTTAGATCATTTTAACTATATTTAAATGTAATTCATCCTCTTGGGTGGGGAGCAAAGCAATTCCCATGGCTGCCTTTGTTGTTGTTGTTGACGATATGGGAATGAGCACATCAGTGTGGAAAAAGGCACCCAGAAGGTACACTCTGAGCATGCCCAGTCCAAGTTCCCAGCATTGAATATTTGCTTGATTACATGTGTGCTCTCTCTCTCTCTCACACACACACACACACACACACACGGATCCACATACCAATAATTGTGAGGGGGCTGGAGTATCATGTTGTCTTGGCAGGGCGGCTATAGCGGCAGATGGACTGTGCTGATTCCTTGTTCCCTATGGTTTCCTTGGTACTGCCAGGCAGGAGAAATTATCTTACTGCCTGTAAGCCAGTCTAAAGTGTCTCATGTTGGGCTACCGGAGGCAAGGAGACGCCTCTTGATGGCTCTCTTCGCTCAAAACTGCAGCCTACTCACTCAAAGAAGAGACAGTTTAGAACCAAGTCCTTCAATAGATGTACACAAATGATTGGTAAATGGCAACCAGTGTGGAGATGTTATTTGATCGAAATGATGAATCTACACAAAACAAATGGTTGAGACTAAGTTAATCATCCAATTAGCGTCTCAGATGGCAGAATAATTAGAAAATCAGTGACCACATGTAAATGTGCACAGGGTTTTGATCAATGGCTCACATGACTATAACAGTTGTTTTCTTCATAAGCTTATACATGCTAGCTAATGAAGAAAAGTATCTTTGTTTTTATTAATAAACACCAAATGTGTAAAATAAACCATTAAATGGTATATTAACTGACACTTACTATCCATACAACTTGTAGCCCAATATTATAGAAATGAACTCCTGCGAAATAAGGCATCCTGTGCAGTAGAAGGATAAAACTAATGTTAATTTTGACTCAGGAACAGATGTGGAGAAATATGATTTATTTCTTGCAGCATCTGTTCTTGAAAAATGCAAATGATTGGGTAGGGATAGTGTTTGACACTTACATGCAAATTGACATTTTAATCGCAGAGAATCCAAGATTCACTTTAGTATCAGAAACATTCATCATAGATTTCTCAGCATTGAAAATACTTAAAACTGCTCTAACTGATAGTAGGTGGACATTTTGCACAGTACCAATCTTTTCTTTGGTTGGCAATAATAGCGTCGTTTAAATTGGAATTGAAGATGTAACTGCATCAAATGAATCATAACATGTTCCTTCGATCCATACCGCAGTATACTAGTTAAGGTTGACCAATTTTTGGTTATTTTGGTAATAAAAAATCTTGAGATGTTTTCATCCATCATCTCAAAATCATTTCAGTCTCCTTAATAATAATGGGATATACGTAACATCATGGACGTGTTACTTTCCTTTCTGCACCAATAAAACAAATCTGACTTAGTGACCGATATTCCACTGTTGGTGTCAGTCACCTTTGACAGAATTTTTTTGAAATGTTATTCTACTGTCTGACGAGTTGTAGATAACATATTGGGTCACTGATGTCTCAATCCCTTTGTCTTCTTTAACTCAGATAGGAATCTCACGTGGTGGTGGACAGTTAAGTTCTTCAAGGCATAGCTGGGTCTTCTAGCTTCTTAAGTACTTATTCTACTAAGGTTCGCCAGTTCCTCTGAAGAATCAGACTTCAGTCAATCCAGCCAATATGCCAGCAGAATGGACCAGCTCCTGATTGAATGTGAGTCAAAATCCATGCAGGAATTACACCTTTAAGACTCAGAGGGGCCACACTGACTTTGACTGACTGGTCAAATATCTCTTTGTGTGGAGTGCCTAAAGCTCCACAGAATTGTTACACATTCTGGCAAGGGATCAAATCTTTTTTTAGGGTTGGGGGCATGCATTGTTTTTCATGTTTTGAAAAGAAATGTTGGCTACAGCTAACATTTTTTAAATGAAGAAAAACAATGGATTGAATAAGGGGCTAGCTACATCGTTCATTACAGATGCAATGCCATTGCCCAATATTAGTCTCGCAAATAGGCTATATTACAAGCAGATATGCACTTTGATATAGCCTACATGAACCTCAACAGACTACACATCACAGTATGGCAAAAGCATATTATCATTAGAGTTACACTGACCGGAAGAATTTACATTTACATGTATAATCACCCACTTATATACCTACAAATACAAACGTACCAGCAGTTAACCAAAACACTTGAAGATCTTTTGCTCATTAATAAAACTGCTTGATGTCTGGGGCCTTGCTATGAATTTTACCATGTCCACAAGGCTCACACTACAACTCATTTTTTGGCAATATACCGTTTTATATTGCATCGACATCCTTAACACATACTCAGTAAATAGAGCAAAACATATTTACATATGTGAAAAAGACATGAAAAAACAGTTTTCTGATTGCTAAACATAAACCTGAACATTCCAAAAGATTGTTAGGTTGTATACTGCACTGATGAGATACCAAATCTGTAAGCAGTTTCTGCTTCATTACAGCTTATTAATGTTGGATAGTGGCTAATTAGCCTTTATCTCATATTTTGAAATGAGCTTAGGCTAGGCTGGATGTAGTCAAAGTGTTCGTTTACACGATCAATCGTCAGAAATGCTCAATGTTGTTGCGTGCCTCTGTGGCGGATAATTCTTTTCCACTTCTCAGGTTCGACGGGTTGAGTCCACATTTGACGGAGGGGGGGACAAGCTATAGCAATTTTAACCACATGTTTCCCCAATTCCCAGACAGAGCAAAGTATCCAGCCTGTATATCATATACACAAAACCCTACATATTTAACACATATTTAATAAACCTAATTTATGCAAATAGTATATATGATTCCTTAATATGTATAATACATATGCATAATTAATTAATCTTCCACACCTCCCAGTGTTTTGATTTACTTAAACAAAAATGAGAATCATTTACTCAGTAAGGTTGAGCAGGTGGAATAACCGGGTCACTCTCTAACGGTCAACTTATATTGGTTGTTGTTCCAGGCTCACATGCGTTGCGTCCTAGATGCAGGGATACCATTACCCAAGCACTTCAAATGAGAAATCCCCGCTACTAAAATGAGGGCTATCTCCCCCCAGCAGTGTGTCAATGGGATTATAATGATGTTCACCTCAGAACCAACCGGGCTCAACTGTAGACCATCACTGAACAACATTAGATCCTGTGAAGTGACTCCTCTAGATAAGAATGCCAGTCTCTTTGATTTACCAAGTATTTTTTTTCACACATGCTGTGATATTTACTCCCTTTGAATCAGGCAAGAAAAAGTGAATCATATATTGAGCTTGTTGTCACTGCTCACTTCAAAAAAAACATTCGGAACATCAATCAAGTCATTTCTTCAGCTCGACATGATCTGTGTTTCAATAAAGTGGTTGTGACGAAACCCTGGACTGTGGTGAAAGATTAGATTTTAGTTTTTCTGGGGTGGTAAACAATCGGCACATACATCCTTCACAAAGTGGTCCAAACCAAGTTAGAATGATCCAGAGTCTAGCTACCCTCCATCCATGCCATTCCGCTCAAACTCAAACATCACAAATTCTTGGATCAGAAAAATATCCAGCATGCGAGGCCAGGACTGTAGAAGCCATCAATGCCAGAGTAACAAAACACCAGCCAACAGGCTCTTTTCCCACCACCTCTTGTTCAATCCATTAGTCAGAGGTTCCTGGAGGCACCTGAGAGAGCACGAGAGAGACAGATAGAGGAGAAAGAGGAATCAAGATGGGGGAAGATAGAAGGAGACAGAAACCAAGAGAAAAATCATGTGAGGGGGGGAAAGAGTGAATGACACTTCATTCTAATTTGTCGAAGGTTATTGTTGGCCTGGAGGTACAGTAGTACGGAACCTTCTGCCACAAACATTGTCCTCTTATCATTTAATCCAGTTATTGCGTGTGTGCAGCTTTAATAGGCGTTTCTCTGAACGGCAGAATTGTTCTTAATCATTTGTCTCTTATTTCTGTGTCAATTCACACACAATGTATTTTGCTGATTCAAATTGCAAGTGACAATCTCATGCAAATTTGCTGATACACTGAGCTATTCAAGCATGATCGAAATTGCATGCAACCTCCAATCCTGTCAAAAATTACAAAAATGATTATATTTCATAACTGATTTGTTTATCCAACCATTTGGGAATGTAACTTCATGGACAACATATACTGTATAAGGTGCCGGCACAATATTAAAATATTATCCAATCATCAGCTTACCGACAACTGGAAATGGCCATTCCAACTAGATTGAACTAGTCTGTCTGCCAACAGTCACAAGCTAGGATGGCACAGGTTGACTAATATAAATCATCAAATGTATCACTTTAATTTAAGGACAACATGTTTGACAGCTACGATGTGCTTAGTCAGCTGGGAATAGATCTTTGAATGATCAATATCTACTATGGAGTTGAGTCTTTCAACTTTTGCCCCTGAAGTTGTTGACAAGCTGTTTCAGAGGAAAGGAGGAGTGTTATCAGAAATCAGTTTTTAGATGAGCTTCTTTTCTGCGGTCACTACATTATCCTGTTGGCTCAGCTGAGCGCAGCAGCAGCTGAATCAATATTCAGAAATACAGCTTATTGAAGCACCGCTCTTGATATACGTAAAATGGTGTGACTGTCTTCTGCACTGACGTGGTAGTTGGAACTAGGAAACTCTGAATTATTCTGGAAGCCCAGGGAGGAGGAAGAATTTTCCAGACCTTAAGGATGCAAATACGATGTGAACAATATTTACCACCTTTCTTCCAAAGTTTCTGCACTGCCGCCACTCAGATCAGTATGTTTGCAACAACCTAAACATTACAAAACGTCTTTTGTCAGACCTTACAAGCTAAATCCTTATCTCAAGCGGATAGATTTTGTGGTGCGTGAAAGTTCCTACAGCTGTTACGACTATCTTTTCAGTCGCAAATTGATTTACAGATAGCTTTTTACTCTGATGTGGCAGCTTGTAAAAGTACGTAGCTCTTTCTCAACTCAAATTGAGGATTTGAGAAATTATACTCAAGAGAGCGTCTCCTTATCGGCTGATTATAATCACCATTACAAGCCATTCTGCAGATGTAGGCTATCAGTTAACTGACTTTGTTCGCCTAGCCTTATGAGGGCCTGCAGTATTTTATATTTATATTAAAAGAAAAATCCCACTGTGAGCAATACAGTGTAATCCACAGTTAATAGAGCCATCTGCTTGGTGACAAAACAGCAATTACATAACAATAATGAATTATGAATTTGATGTATATCGTGCAAAAACATTATGACTGGGCTTTATTATTCTAACATAAGTGTCAGAGAGAGTAGCATGTGATGGACCTCACTGAAATTCACTGATTAGATCAGTTGATAGAGCACATGGGTCTTGCAACACCAGTGTTGAGGGTTCGATTCCTATTGAAAATGGTAACGTACAGGGGTAGAGAATCTTTACAGACACACCTACACACGAAGTTCAGAAGTGGGCTGGATGGAATCCCATCGTTGAAACAATGTGGGACAAAACCACACCAGAACTCTACGGGATAGCTCTAAGGCAACACCATGGTAATGCAGAGGGATGGAGATGAAGGTTAGAGTGAAGTTGTTATGACAGCACAAGAGTCCAAGAGGGAGGTAGGCTTGACGGTAACACGGACAATAGAAATATTATCATCCCTTTTCTATGTACATGGACGGCGCCTTTCTGAGCAGCCCTGCCTCAGTACGGCAGGGACTGGGGGGGACTAATCCTAGCCTGCTTCACGGAGTGTTTAAACAGATGGGCCCGGCGGCTGTGAGAGCCTCACTCACAGATTGCCTTGGAAACCGTTGGAGAAGAGAAAAAGAACTGGGGGAAAAGAGTGTGGAGTGATGGATGTTCTGGGTGGTTAAGTCACTGTGGTCTTTCTACGCCACTTGAGACAACTGAGGTTTGGGGAACAGCGAAAGAAATACAGTAAATATGGATAATGATGTGCCAAATAAGTCTTGGTGTCCTAAATACGCACAACAATTTAGGACATTTTCCATTGAGCAGTCATTTTGGGCCGAAATATCTGGGCTAAAGGAAGACGTTCCTTCCATTAATGTGCAAATGTATGCAGGGAAACTAAACTTTTCAGTCGTGAACATACTGGTTTAGAGAGATAAACAAATTGACTGAATACATAATGGTACCAGCTGCACATTGGACAGGGCTACCACACAGAATACTGGCAGACAGAGAAAATAAAGCTGCAAGCAACAATTCAAGGCTACAAGCAGATAAGAGTTTTAGTATTATTCAGATAATTTGCAATAGTGGAAAGCTGTGAGTTTTTTAGAGGCACATTTGTTCTGCAATTATGGGCATCTGATTACCATAGTGCCCCTTCCGGCCAATAAGTGTAAATTTGTAAATGCCGGAGCACTACGCCAAGATGGATCGTTCACCCAAGGTTTGTTAAAATCGGGTCAGTGATGTCTCAGATATGGCATGTCACCTCCCAGGATATTTTAGTCAGCCACGTCATAGGATCTAAACATCCGTTTGATATATATGTTCTTGCATGTATTGAATCTTGCCCGTATTTGAAACCTGTTTGAAAGATATTAGCGTAGATCGATCATCCAGTCAAAGATAATAGGGGTTTTAAGCATTTATCACCCAATTCATATTGGTGAATCCACCCAAAGCTTAAGTGTTATTTGTGAGGATGGAGACCACAGAAATAAGAATTATTATTCTGTTTTCTGAGAAGAACCTGCAGTTTGTGACCAGAGTGTGTTTAGGTTACATCTCCATCTTTCTATCCACAACCAAGGTAAACATTTACTATGTTTATTTCTCTTTTTTTCATCTGTCCATCATGTAACAACTGTTACAAAAATTTTAATTACTTGTCTCTCCGATGGGAAGAAACACTTGTTATCTCTCTATTCATAAAACTACATTCATAACTAAGCTTTTCTCCTACCCAGTGTCATGGCCATGGGCAGACAGGACACAAGGCATAGAGCTGAAGGGAAACACCCTTTTAGTGTGCTTAGTAAAATAAAACAACAAAAGGCAAGGCAAAACCGCAAACTGAGACAAAGCACAGACAATGAACCACAATACAAAATACGAAAATGGCAACTTAAATAGGGTTCCCAATTAAAGGCAACGCAGTGGAGCTGCCTCCAATTGGGGAGAACAAAAACGTCAGCGCAGAGTTGCCCAGAGGCACCTCTGCAGTCAGGACCTGACTGTGACCTCCAGGCAAAGAGATGCCTAGAAGCCCCCAGCTGGGACCTGACACCCAGATGCATTATCAAAAATTCCTTCACCTGAGCTCTGGGAAAATCTTGCATGGTGGAAGATCTTTCAATTGCTCTGCTTAAGAAAAGATTTTTCCACAAAGCCTACTGCCGTTTGTGTAGTTGAGAATACAAGCACTCATTTTCTCACAGCCCAGTAGCTACGGGTGTAAAGTAACCACAATCTTGTTAAAAACAGGTACATTAAGATTGGCCCAGAATAACAAAAGCAGTGCACGAACAAAGCGAATGTAAGAGCAACATAAACCCATAACAGACAGTGAGAGGCAAACGTCAGAGACACAGGGAGAGAGGATGTGTGTGCGCGTGTGGTTTGAGATGCTTGAGAGCAAGAAGGAAGGAGGAGAGAGAGGCTGAGCCGACAGAAGCTCTGGCTGTGAGGGACGTGGTTGGCAAGGCGAGTGAACGTTTTGACACCTCGTCGAGGCCTGCCTTGACACTCACACGTCACAGGGGGAGGAAGAAGAGAGAGAGAGGGGGCAGGGGAGAGGAGGGAGGTGCTCCTATCACAGCTCCCAGGTTTGCAAGGCCTGGCGTGTGGAGGAAGGAGGATGCCCTCACCAGCAGGGCAATCAAGCTCAACAGACGGAGACAGCGTCTGGGATCCTCAGTCTACTGTCTGTACGCCCAACTAGAGCAGCACTGGTGACAGAGACACAGGACCAATCAGAGCTGCACATGACTGGATGTGAGTGTGTGTGTGTGTGTGTGTGTGTGTGTACTGTACCTGAAGCTGACAGTCTCCACTGTAGGCTATAGATAAGCAAACACAATCCTAATCCCTTGGCCCTTTGTTCATAATGTCCAAATATCTAACCAATTTGAAATGGTCAGTTGTGACATTGCAATCTACACCATTTACATGAATGTGTTGAGTGTTCTGCCAAACATACAAACCTGTCACTGGTGTAATTACTTATCTTTTCTATTTACAAATAGAGGGTAAGCAAAAGTGAGATGGTGCCAGCGGGTTGCACAAAAACAAAGTGAAGATTTTAATAGTGTAGAACATGTAAACCGAAATAAAAGATGCACATTCACTGCAGTACTGATATTGAAAGAGATTTGGGGGGGGCTCAGAATCCATCTTTTCAAAGAAGGATCCCTCAGTATCTCATAAATCAAATGAATGGGCTGACAGTAGTAAAAGCCTTCAAAGATGTTGGTTGTGTCTTTGAAGTAACATTCATGTAAAACTAGTGGGAGAGAAATCCAAAAAATAAGCATTGCATTTGTTAACATATCATTTTGAAATGTTTTTTGCAATAAAAGTTGCTTGGCTATTTCAAATGAATTACCTACAAAACCAAATGTAAGAAAGGTAACACGGTAAACCAAATCCTCAAATCCACCAAATGAAATGTGCGAAAAATAATCATACATTGAAAATATCCCAGATGAAATTCCAAAGCATCCAAGCCTTGTTAAATTTGTCTATTCTAAATGATTAACTTAATTCTTCCAAGCCAAATCCAATTCACAGCCAATTTCATATTCTGATGCTTTGACGAGTATTTAAATGTAGGCCTACATGTCATCCAAGTCCAGGCTACCTGCACTTACCAGTTCTACTCCAAAATACCATCATCACATACTAAATCATCACCATCCAATTCAAACTCTCAAAAGCCCCACTAATTTCAACCTGAAGCATTGCATTGCGTTATACAAACTGAAACAGAAATATTTGTATACATAGAGTTCTTTCAATCAATTGACCAATTTAGTATTTTTTCATGATTTTTTTTCTCTTACAATGAATACAACCAACTACACTATGTCTTGTCCAATATATGTAGTCACATGCTCATCCTCGGAAAAACTCGGATCACACTGTGTCCAAAAGTGACCTCACTATGTCCCACCAGAAATCACATTTCCATTCAGAATGAGCTCTCTGTTTTAATAGGTTGGACTCTGTTGCCACTCTTGTTTTTCTTCTGAACTAATGATAGGTTTGCCAGGTGGGACTTTTTAGCTGAAATGAGATTTCAGATGTATGATGTGACAAGTCTCTTAAAAGATCTACTATAACCAACTGAGCCTGAAGCATTGAAATTCAATGATGAAATATCACAAACGACTCAAGATGCAAGAGCCATGAAATAACAATAATTATAATATAGCAATGAGCATTATTATATTATGACATAGAGATCAAGAAACCAAGACCCGTGCCTAAATAGATACTGCTGTTACACTCCTGCATTATTTTTATATGAAGTAATAAACTGTATGCGTGTAGATGTATACACATACCGTATCTACATGTCTAAACTTTTTTGTTCATGCCAAACTGCTCCAAATTAAATAAATAATTTTATGTTCATTCATTTGGATATGTGCAACTGTGTTTTACCGAAATGCTGGTGAGTGGTCAAGACGAGACATTTTTCTGAACAAACACAAAAGTTTATAATATTTGTATTATTATTTTATTATTTAAATTCACTATCTGACATATCGTCTCGTGAAACGACTCCTTTGAGAACCACTAGCCTGGAGTAAAATACTTTGATAGTATAATATATAAGAATAAGAAAGAACTCTCCAAATAAAGTCTACAATTATGACCGTTTGACAACTGAAATCTTAAGCATTATGAGCACACCAGTCAATTAAATGGGATCAACCCTTTCATATAGTGACACATTCTGTTCTCGGTGGGAAGATATCATTGTAAAATTAAAATATGATGTGAATATGTGAGGAACCATAAACATGCCTTTGACAAGGATGTCTCGTTTCCATATAATTCACCTAGACATGAAATCCATACGTGATGGGGACAGAGTGTATAATCAGAGCACTGTCTTCTGTGTACTATTCAATAGCTAGTTTCCCAGCGTGCACTTTTACATCCTGTCCTGTTCCCTTCAGCATTCCCTAGACTGCAATAAGCGCTGATGGGGCCCCAGAGATTACACAGGCATGAACATTAACCAATAGAGTGAGTCCATTATAAGATGGAGGAGAAAAAAAGAAAAACTCTCTCCAATAAGCTAGTGTGGATGTGCACGGAAACCCAAACACTTCTCCACAAGGCTGTGGGTGTCATGGAGCAGCAATCAGCTCAAAGATGAACTGTGAACAATCAATTTTTTTGCAAACAATTAATTTTATTCAGCCTCGGACAAGAGCCACTCTGGTGCACAGACATATAGGTGTGTTTATCAGGCAATGTGGTTAGAATAACTAAACAGTCCACTACTGATATGGAAGCCATTTTGAGTGACTTCAGTCCAGGAATTTTCTGGAAAGTAGAATGAGATGAACTTTACACAATGTGTACGAGCTCTGTCACACATGACAATTTATTGATATCTACTCCTTTATCTTTACCTTCAGAAATCATTCTTCCTCTAGACCGTGTTCCTCTTTAATGCATAAATGAATAGAAAATCAAAAGGCAGCAATAATTCATTGAAAATTAAGAGGATTTAAAACCCTCCTAACCATCCAATTTCCATAGACGGCAGCTGCTACGCCAATGGAGGAGGAAAAATGAAGTGCATTGGGCTTCATTATGATTCCAGCCGGACACATTTGTCAGGGATTATCTGTGAATGTCCAGCACCTAATTACCGCTGGGCCTCTGTGTCGGGTCCCTTGGAGGGCCCTGAGGGCCGGCTGGCCGTTTGGTTGGTTGGCTACAGCAGGCACCTCTGGGGTGCCCTTACAACCCGCCCGCCTGGTGCTCTTGGTCTGCCTCCTACTCGGCCTCATGCCCTCACACCCCACCACGGCCTCGCCAGCCAGCTGCCCAGTCGACCACAGGGGCGAGCCCTTGTAGCCGGTTGCCATTATCGCCACCGGTAAAAAATGGATATTGAATATAAACGGTCCTATTACTTGGAACCACAGACAAATACTGAGTTCAACCTCCTTTAATCCAGCCTAGCGGTGGATTTGCCAGTACGGAGAAAGATTAAATGATTTCATATTTTTTGTTTTCTTACAGTGGAGTCGGTAAACACTTGCTATTTCCTTTGCCCTCAGACTAAGTCATTCCATAATATGATAATTCCACCCTTCTGCTCCAACATTTCATGGCTCTTACTCCTTATTAGATTTCTCTGAGCCCCTAATATATATGCTGTGGCACCCATTACAGAATTAATGCATTAATCAAATAGAGGCCAACTATTTTATTTAATTTCTATCCATTGTAATTAATCTGTAAGCCTTAGGCCAAGGGCTGCGAAGATGTGTCTAACGATGGCTTGTGAGCACATTTAAATTAAGGAACAAATATTGTTAAACTATTATGATATTCGTTTAGCTGTTATACATCTAGTACCAGACAAAGATTTGCACAAGTGTGGCCAAACTTTAGACTGGTACTGTTTGTTTGAAATCACTTTTCATTGGTGAGATTATCAGGTGAATAACGTTTACTTGAAATGTATCTTACACACACACACACACACACACACACACACACACACACACACACACACACACACACACACACACACACACACACACACACACACACACACACACACACACACACACACACACACACACACACAAATTAGGAATGTGAATCCTTGTGTACTGTGAACCTAAACGGAAAATGGTCTTGTTCCTAGTGGGGACAGACAACATTATGATTCTGGGTACAACCTAAACACATACACACAAATGCCCACACACAATAATTCACAAAATCACAAAATATTGCAGTGACAGTCAAAACAAGTTTACTGAGTCACATCTATCTTAAAGGCATATTCAGAATGCAAGCGGAATGCATTAGAACTGTAAGAAACTAGAAAAAGAATTAGTGGCAAATAAGATTTTTAAGCTTGAACAAGAAACCACAACGACAGATGAAATAGATTATTATTATTATTATTATTATTATATGTTAGATTGAAAAGGATTATCATATATCCTACCATTGGTGGGCCAAATGAAGATTATAAATGTTAATTATTAATAATTTTTGTTACTATTCTTAATAATACTACAAATAATATAAATCAGAATTCATAGGATTAATAGAGCTAGTGATTTTCAAGGACCCCCACTCATTTCCAGATCAACTCCATATTGACTTTTTATGGTCTTTCCATTCACCTCAGACTGGGTATCTTACCTAGTAACACATGGGGAAAGTGGCAAAGAAATTATCTGGCAAGGGTTCAAGTACAGTGTCTCTCTGTAGAGCCTGGGATCTGTGAGTCTGGGGAGTTTACGTTTTCATCCCAAGCTGTCTCTTCATCTCTGCCATCGAACTTGATTCTAATCGATATGAATTGGGTCAGATGGGTCCTCTCTAAGAACAGGCCAGTATCTCCCGCTGGGAGGGAAACAGCCAACCCAGCTCTGTACTGCCCAGCTCCAGCAGAGGTGAAGATGCCCTTGGTTACCTCAAGGCTAGGATACAGGGGTGGTAATACGGACGCTTCTGGACACAGGTTAAGTGCAGATTATTTATTGAGAGAATTAAAAAAACCAAAAAGGGTTTGAGAAAGATAGAATTTTATCAATTACATTTCTTCCTGAATTGCAGTATAAGGTAATGATTTGAAGTTATTATTCAATGCAAAGAAATATTGTTGATGGTAAAGAAATCTATATAGTGCAAGAGATTTTCTTTAAAAAAGTGTGTAAGTTCAAGTAAGTTCAAGCACCCCTGTTCTCAACCACACTGTATACTGGAGTGACAATTTCTCACTAGTCAAGAGGAATTAAGACACTACAGTACCTAATATCTAGCCTCAATTCTCTCATTAGGTGTTTTAGTTCTCCTGCCGCTTTCATTTGTGAGAAATTAGTTTCAGAAGAAGCACAGAGATCGTCACCGGCATCCCCACGCAGTGTAACTATCCGGCTAATGAGTGTGTTTACCTGGCTGTGTGCGGAGGGTAATATGCTAAGCTCTTTCCAGAATATCCATTAGGCAGCCATTACCAACAGCCTTGCTGCACCATACACATGTAACAAGCGGAACATAGCACGTCGTTTATCACGGTCACTCATTTAAAGGAGGGAAATCTGGGTTGCTTTTCATTTCATCAACGTTTCCTAAGCTAGTCGGCCAGTTGAGTGGGGCAAAGGGTCCAAGTGTCCAAGGACTGCGCAGACGTCAAATACACTCCGATAGTCACACTAGCATGCTAGAATACCAATTGGGACTAGAATGCCTTCAAAGGTATTGGATTCTGGCTAGTTGTTGGCTGAATTACCTATATATACATAAACACGGCCACATCGTTTTTTTGTTCCGGAGAGTAGAACATGAGGTAAGATCCAAGATAATGTAAGATGCAACGCTTACCTTACGTAGGCGGAAAAGACGCCACCACTTGCTGTCGTGCACGAGCCTACTGCATGGGCTCTCATCCGAGTGTCCGAATGGGTCGCCTCCACTGGGATCTGCGTGGACAGCCAACGATGGCTGGACTCAGGTCTGCCGGCGTTAGGACTCCTTGAGCTCTGTCATTGGCTCATCTCGGTCCACTTCCAATCTGGCTGTGAGTGACAGGACAAAAAAACAAACAGATGAGGCAAAAAAAACAAAACATACCAACTGGCACAGACACAACTACTTAAAAAGGTCTAACTGACAAAGGCAGACAGGTGAGTGCATTTAAGAACAGACGGAAATACACAAGAACAAGACAGGCTTGTTTTCCACCGGCGCTTAGTAGAAGAGGTGCACATTCCTTTGCAATCATCAATACATGGTGGCCGTGAGCAACGTGGGAGATTAATTATCCTATAACGTTCTGTTGACTCGAAATGAAAAATCACTAGGGATTTGAAGTATTTGACTGTAGTAGCTTTGTTTATTCACAGGAGACAATGACAAAACATGACATGGTGTGGACAGAGCTTTGTAATAAGGCTACCTTCCTACACAGGAGATTTTGTGAGCTTTTTCGGGGGGGATATTTGGATTGCTATAGGGGATTTGGGTAATGGTTGCATTTAGAAATCCTGTGAGATCAAGCGCTTGTTTGACATTTCTGGCAGCTCATCGTTGCATCATAATTTTTCTTGCAGGTCTTCGGGCCTCGAATATTTCAAACAGACTTCGGGAGGGCACACAAATACTACTATTAGCATGTTCTATGCATGAGATTGCAAACCCCACGAACATCCGACAGCTACACTGCAAAGGATCTGAACTAGAAAACTGAACTGATCACTACAATATGGCCGACTCCTCTCAGTGTGCAAATAACAAACCTGGTATGATTGTCTAAACTGACACGTGTACATGCAAATGTTGCTATTCAAATAAACAAACAAAGCAACACTTGATTAAACCTATCCATCCATGAATATCGAAGCACGTTCAGCTCTGTTGGCTGGATGCGTATTTGTCTAGCCTTTACACGCTTCCCTAAAGGCATCGACTGGGCTGTGAATTAGTCACTTTCGTGAGTTGTGTTATCTATCAATCAGAGACACCATCGGACAAAATGTCCGAGATGAAAACAGGAACGGGGAACGCACACATGCGTGCGCACGCACTCATACTCTGAACACGGACCGACGAGCCTATGTGCACACACCACTCCCCCGTTGCTCTCTCAGACCCACTCTGAGGTTTTGCCTTCAAATGAAATATTTCCACTCTAGCAACAGTCTGCCCTGCACGGCCTCCAATCAGGTCTATCTGGGCGGTGAAGCAGGAGTACGGCTCCGCTGGCAGATCAGGTAAGGCAAGCTCCAGACAGAATCACCGTTTTTTGTACTACAGTTGTTGCTATCGTTCCATCTCACCGTCACATCAGCCCGGAACAGCTCTTCTGTCTCGCGTTACAGCTTCGGGCATTCAAGCTCGCCGGGCTGCCGCTCTTCAGCCCTCTGACATCGCTAATGACTAAAAGGTCAAAATGGTTGCTCAGTAATCACACTCGAACCGTCTCCTCTTCCTCTCATTTGGTATTTTACTGCCTTCACCACGGCAAAGATCTTCAAGGCTGGCTCAAATGTGATCTTGCGAGTGCGTGAATCAGTCGTCAATAGGCTCGTTGTCTTAGACGTCTCTGCGGCAATGCGTCACTCAGCAACATTTACTATTCTAGCTGGCATAATGCCAGACACCATGTCAGTCCGCTCTGTAACAGAGGTACTGGAATGGAGTCATCTGGACTGCTGTTTCTCTTAAATGGACCGGCGGGGTCCAGATTGGCCCAGAGACAGGTTGAGCCACGCCACCAGGGTGCAGGGGGGGGCATCGTAATTCACTTGATGACTGGGTCCTGATAGTCTCAGGGCCTAAGCTAGCCACAAGCCGGGTGACAGCAGCAGATGTTTGATCAGTGGTCAATGACACCTGATAACCAGCAGCCCTGTCAGGAGGAGGTGGCAAAAAATCAGGAACTGATACAATTATGTATTTCTTTTGTCCCAAACCAACTATCTACTGCTAGGTATTCATTAGAAGGCTGGTTGTGGTTTCGGCATTGGGTTGCCCCAGTCACCTTGAATAATGTCACACTTTTCTCTGAGGGTGTCTCAGTCAGGAGAGGCAAAAACATACTATTAGATTCTTCTGTGCTGCATAGGACTAAAACAAGCACCCAGTTACTTGACCTTTTGATTGCACAGTTAATGTGGATGATACAGCTGTTATTTGTTTAACAAAGGAATTTTAGCCTGTCCATGTTAATCTCTAATCTCAATACAACAGATTCAGTATTTATTCAAAAATTATTGAAATCGAAATATTAGATGAATGCTTTGCAGAATGCTGTGTAAACCCACCCGGGACTATATTATGGACCGCGCTTCTAATCCAATGTGGTGTGTTCCAGGGGCTGAATGCCTCCAGGGGTTAGACATCATGCAAAAACAAAAGGGCTGATATGGATGCAGATCGATTGGCTCAGTGGAAAATTGCAACCACACAGAAATGCTTTCCCCAATGGCTGCCCTCAGCCGCCTAGCTAAGCAATAATCACTCTTCCATCTAGAAATGAGCAAACTGCACGCCAACAGCCCTCCAGAGCGATGGAGCGGTTTAACAGCTGCTCTGTCCATCAGCATTCTTGTGGGGAGCTTGTGATAGGCTGTTTAGTAACGCGGAAGATGTGATCCAGCCATACATGTGCCATGTGCGCGTCAACGCCCGGCCACGCACACCCGTCCACGAGCGCCCGTCCACTACTGTAACAGTTGCCAGCCAGAGGCAAATGGCTTCAAGCTCAACTGTATGCTTCCTCGCATTTAACACTTCGTCTGTGGCTGTGCCTTGTCATGTTGTGTCATCCATTATAGGTAATCTACAGATTTTTTCCCCCCCTACATTTTATGTACTTAAGATACAGGAAATACAGTGCCTTCGAAAAGTATTTAGGCCCTCACGTTCTACACACTATACTGTGTAACAGGCAGATTTTATAATTGATAAAAAAGGGTCAGCTTGAATCAGAGACTGGTTATGATTGAGACACAGATGAATGGAGCACAGTGGACCTGATCCAGAGTGCACAGAGCATTCATCTTTCAGTGCAAAAGTATAGCACTAGGCCAAGACAACTTTGGAGTGGCTTCAGGGCAAGTCTGTCAATTTCCTGACATGAAGATCACAGTTTACTGATGCTCCTCATCCAATCTGCCAAAGCTGGAGAGGATCTGCAAGAAAGAATTGGAGAAACTGCCCAAATCTGGGTGTGTAAAGCTGGTAGACGCGTACCCCAGAATACATTAAGCTGGGATTGCTGCCAAATGCCCTTCTATAAAGTACTGAATAAAGGGTCTGAATACCCTCATATATTTTTTTCGCAGTATCAAATTCAGACTATAACACCAAAGAATACGGTCAAACCTAAGTCTAAAAAGACATTCAGGATATTTATGCCAATTAGCCGACTAGCTATTCCATCTGCATTGAAAACACAATGATTTTAGAATTCGGATACATTGAGAGTGTATCTGAACAAAACATTGGCCTCTATAAAAATGGAGTAAGTCAAAACATTCCAGTGTTCCAGTCCTCTCTCTGATAGAAGAAACTAACTGACTTCAAGGCAATCGAAATGTTATCAGTCCTCAATGGACAATTCTCAAGATGCCCCCCCCCGTTTGAATCCCAAGGCAGAAACGGAAAAAGAGAGAGCTTCACTTAAGTACTTATATTGCACTCTGTCAGTCTTTGAATCCAGTCTAGCCTTGTCCAAGCCAACTACATATCCCCCCATCCTATCCCTACCTCCAATAAATTGTTTTGCTAACTCAGGAGAAAACAAGACTGAAAATGTTTGTGTATGGTAAAGAGACAGAGACTGCAAGAGGGAGACAGCTTGGGAGAGAGAGACAGAACAAGGGACAGAGACAGCGCGAGATGAGAAAGAGAGAGACTGACAGGGAAAGAGAGACAGACAGAGAAGGAAAAGCAGAGGAGGAGTGTGGAAGCAAGGGAGCAAGCAAGGGATTAATAAAGAAAGGGGGTAAGCATTCCCGGTAAGCTATGCAGCTCAAATCATATGCATGCAACTTTATTCAAAAAACAACAATCAGAGATGAGAGAGGGTGTGATACCTATTGGGTCTCCCTCTTTGTATCTCAGAGTTTTGAGTGGAGAAAAAGGACTCCCATCTGCCTGGCCCTCAATCCAGAGAGCAACTTTTACACAATTATGTACACTGTCTGCCCTTTACTGCCATATGCCTATTTACAACCTTCCATTTCTATCTAATGGCCTGGAGATGATAGAGGCACCTCTACTCACACCTCACTAACCAGCTTTATGATGCTCTGCAGTCTGTCTTAAGGCCTGTGCACAGTACCGAGAGCCTTGGTTAACGCTTTAAATAACCTGCTCACGGCTGCATATAGGATCCCCCCACGGTCCTGATTCTGCTGGACATCAGTGCCGCATTCAACATGCAATAGATCACGCTGTTCTCCTGGAGTGGGAGCGCGCTGCCATCTGTGGGACGGCCCTAAACCGGTTCACCTCCTACCACTCAACATGCAAGCAATATGTCCCTCTCGCTGAGGCAAGATCAGAGGTGTCCACTGTAACCCAAGGAGTCCCACAAGGGTTGGTGCCAGGACCCATTATTAGGCTGCAACGTGCTCCCGTTTGGCTAGCTATTCAGACAGCACACGGTCCTATTCCACCGCCGCGCAGGCGACACGCAGGTGTACAGAAAACAACCAAGCCTGACACAACTTCTGCTCCAGCGACACTGTCAAGGCTGATAGGCACCCAGTAGCCGATCGCCACCTCCTGCAGCATCTGTCCTGCTATAAGCATTCCCATCTATAAGTGATCCCCTCTCCTCGGTCATCACTATCCTGAATGTGAAATTCAGCCCCCTTTCTCTCATTTATTGCCAACATTTGTGTGCCATTAAAATGTCATTACTTCATTTAAAGACTTTTCTTGGTCGAATAGGATCCAGATGTGACACGGAAAGGCGTCTACACCTTTAGATCTCTGTTACGCCCCTGCCTGACACAAACAGATAAGTCTGGCCTCATCACCCCAGTCCCAGCTGACCTCTATTGACTACTTGTCTGTCAGACAAAATTCTCCTTCACAAAGCCCTAAATGGCATCAGACCTGCCTACTGGTCTGATCTACTCTCCCCCTTTGAACCTCCGCTTGCCTATGACCAAGCCACACCAAACTGCTTCATGCACAAATGACCTGGCAGTGGAGGACTGGCTTTTCTTTCCCGGACAATGCCTTTGGAATTTCTGACAGGGCTCTTTTCACCTGTTGGGGCATTTAAAGGCCCACCAACTGAAAAAGACACATTTTGATGAGCTGGTCTGCTCTAATTCCTGCACATTAATGTTTAACTTTGCAACATGGTTTCACATTTGTATTCGTTTAGACGTTTTGTGTTTAACATTTGTACTTTTACTCCCCCATTTTGTACACCTTTTGTTCCCCAGTTTTGTCACATCCTAACGTCTCTGTGGCCCTGTCTCATCATAACCACTACCAACGACTCTAGAAGGGTTGAAGAGCACCGGAAGCCATCCACCTAGTCATCATTACAAATTCATTTAGACTTTTACCGCTCTTCCAACCAGAAAGTCACAGAAGTCAAATTATTGGACCGCATGCTCACTCACCCGACGACCTCAGTTAGCTTCTATAGTTGCCAGGGACAACTGAGAGTGTCGCTAGAGTGTGAAGAATCCAGGAAATAACTGCTAATGATGCCTTGGTTCAGTGCGAGCAATGTAGGTTTATTTGAATCACCCATAGGGCTTCCCAGCCACTCGTCAACCAGCGGCTCAGTTGAAGATCCAACAGCGCCTTAGGCAACTGAGGAGATCTGTTATGACATTTCTCTTCTTCAATTTTACCATATTGAGATAATTATTGTGCGGTCAAACGTTTAACAAATATAACTCATCATTATTGTTATGATTATTATGAAGTAGTAGAAGTAGTAGTAAAGAAAGAGATGTCTTTACCTTGGATAGGAATTCTACCTGTGTGACAGATGTGCAGTGGGCAACCTCAAAGAACCTATGAACTAACATTTATTAGTGATGTAAACTCCGCTGGTCTATTCAGTCAAGGTAAAAATGAAGTCATCGTTGCTTTGAAATGCGTAAAATGTTTTCTTATTTGCATAGAAAAATGACAAATGTTTGCCAATGGAAAATAGCGAATAATATTTAATATTTTTTATTAACAGCATTGACTTACATTCAACCTTCACTCATTCTAACTAGTCATGGCCAAGTAGTTCCATTTCATGTTCGATGAAGAGAAGTTTAATACATGTTTTATTTAAAAGGTAATCGTGTTGCTTTCTTGTGTGTTTTTTGCGGAATTCTGGGACCCCAAGCTGTTCCTTGGAAAGCTGCCTAGACTAGAGGAGTTAGAGTTAAGTAATTCAATAATTTCTATTAAATTACAATCCAGACATCAAGAACAGCCAGCATGCCTGGTTTTCCTTATACTCTAAATTGCCGCCTCAGCTCAACCTTGCATTTGTAAAGCGTGAATACAGACAGTTTGGGTAAGTGAGTTTTTGTGTGTGTCTGTGGCCCTTTGAAGAGATATTAAAATGATCCATTTAAAAAGGCAATCATTTTCTTTTAAGCATTGGGCTTAAGGTGAAAGTAAACATTTGGGTTCATATAAGGATAGTTGTAATAGGTATTATTGGTTTGGGATATGTTTACAGGAAAAGGGAACAGTCACTGTTGCTCTATTTCCATATATATCAGTTTACATGGTATTAACATATCATATCTGCCATTAACCTTGTTACTTTCCCAGATTTCACTGCTAGCAACGCCCATCTACATTTTGTGGTTGTATGCAAACCACAACACCAATAAATAAATCTCATACCAATTTTCAATCATCAGAAGCAGCCATGGTTTCATTATCTCACAGAGACTAGCTAGCTAACAAACTTCCGGAAATTAGTACCACCACCGGTTTGAAAAGCTCACCCTCAAAGAGCAGGAACACAATTTGACAAGGTAAAATCTTTATAAACAAAGAGGAAACCTGGCTATCCTGCTATTTCAGCGCCAAAAGGAACATATCTACTTGCCACTAGTGTTGGCAATCAGCAAAAAAGAAAAATGCAACAAAACATTTTCCAGACAGCAGTCAACCAATGATTGGTAGAATTCTCACGCCGCAAAATATCTCAAATCTGTCATCACTCATCTCCAGTCACTCATAACTACCTTGGGAGAGTCACCCCAAATAGTTTGTAATGATTGATTTTCCCATTAATGTTAGGATAAGTTTTTGGCTTTAGACAGCATGAGGGTGGAAGGCCTGATGAAAGAAAAAGTACACAATGAAGAAAACAACCTATACTTCACAAACGGACCCGGCAGAACTGTCCCACAAAATATGTCCTATTTGGATATAAAAGTGTTAATAGATATAAATATGTTGTAACTTACCTAATATCATGAATAGCCCTTAACTGCTTTCTATTGGCATTGAATGGCAGGAGGAAGGTGGGGCAAAAGACCCTCATTATATAAGGCAGGCATTAGACCTTGAAACTGTCTTTCAACCACAGCAATATTAATTAATATGATGATTCACAATGGTGTCGCCCAGTCGAGCCACAACAGCCTCTGCTCTGTGAAGTGGGCTAGAGGCAGGTGACCTTGAGCTCAAAGCAAGAGATGTTTGAACATGAAGCACTGCGGTACTTCAGAGGGAAAAGAGAAGAACGGAAAAAGTAAAGGTAGAAAAGAGGATAGACAAAGCAGTGTGACGTCTGTTCGTTCTTGGGATAACTGGGGTGAGATAAGCCTTGTCAAACAGAGATCTAGTAGTTCCTATTTATTTTGAGTGAGGTGCAGATGGGAGTGACGCGTGAGAAAACAAGGTAGGAGGTTTATCACACAGTCACTCCCTGGCTGCAGATTTTGGTAACAACAGTAACAAGCTGTGGCCGCCCAACGGACACAGGGAGGACTAATCTCTATCGACCCGCTTTGAAAAGAAGAACTTTTCATGGAAAATAAATTAAACATTCCCTAGTGCACTATTCTGCTTCCATCGTTTCCATATATCACATCTTCAAATTCATGATTCAAATGTGAAAATGTACATGAAAATATACTGCAACAATGTGATGGATGAAGATACGTCACTCAAAGTTACTTGCTTTACTACCATGTTATTCACATAGCATTTCAATAAGCACTGCTCTCTAGTTTCTTGTTATTCATGATATCACTGAATCAAACTGCAGCTATGAGATTAGTTTCTCATATTTGACCAAAAGAAAATCTAAAGAAACCAACTAATGCACCCCTCATATAAATAACATATTTTCCTCCAATCTTTAGAGGGAGTGCATTGTGATCAATGTCAGCTCCACTAAAGAAGCTGACGTCCAAAACCTCAATATCTAACTGACAGGACGTAGGTATGGGCTGAAGTCTCCCCCCCATATGCATTAATTGATTTCTCCAATCTGACCTGACAGACTGTATACATCTCAGATGCTGAGAGATTTACACTGCTGCCAAGAGCCCCATCTAAGAACACTTCATTGAATTACTGTCATACATTCTTTAGTTAATTACCTTCCTAACAATGTACACCCATTAATTTGTCTGGTAGAGTGATGGTGTATTGCTACATGGAAAAAAAACAGACTACATGTAGAACAATAGGGATAGAAAAACCACAATCCCTTGTTAAAATGTTATCTTCCTCTAAATCTCTGGCAGTCATTTTGAAAAGTGCTGCCACATCCGGATAGTCTAGTCGGTGGAAGAGATTGTATTGCACTTCTTCTCAGCCCCAGCTGCTTCCAAGGTACATTTTCGGTCCGCTTGAGGATGATGTGGCGTGGCGCCATTACCATGTCTAGGGAAGAGGAGAATGATAAATGCAATTTGACATTCTCAGCAAGGCCTTCTCTCTCCCCATCATAAGATCTGGAGACATTGGAAAAGGGGGCTGATGGTGAACAATTCCTTGGCCATGGCAGAATTCCATGCACTCAAGATGTAACACAATGTTCACTTGGAAACCCAATGAAAAAATTGCATTGTACAGTAGGTTTATGTGATATCTACTGAGAAGACAGATGGTTGCCTTTTACAGCATTTCAAACGGATCAACGGAATACAGATACAGTATCCATGGAAATAAAAGAGCAGATTTTGTTAGGGACCATTAACACCTTTTAAAAGGGACATTTACCTTTAGAAAAACCCTTTTGTGAAGCATGTGACCTGGAACGCAGGAGGGCTATTTCTCAGTATACCAGTCATCCAGTTTTACTTCGTACTCATTTATAAACACTTGCAAAACCCCCAACTTCTGCTGTGAGTAAACATGACATTTGTACGGCCTACATGTTTATTACTATCATGACTCTTGGTAGTATTGTTATTATAACTTACAACACAGAAGATATTTAGAGAAAAAACAACCTGTGTGAAATCCCAGCTTGTGAAGATGTGCCCTGCATATGGAGGTGTTTCCAAGGTGCGTTTGATACGTTTCGGCCTGGTAATGAGATATCCTCTGAACTGGAGCCAACGTGCCCGTTCTCTCATATTGCTTATCACCGGAGATTGCTTGTCATTCAAGACTCAACATGCTCTCCAATGTCTCCTACCAGTTATTGGATTTTGCATAACTGAAATTATACGGACAACGTGTCTCCACGAATACATACAATATATACCAGCATTTAAATAACAAAGGGACTCTCAATAAGAGGTTAGCATTATGAATTACTGTTGAGGATGAATACCGGAGTGTAGCTATAGATTGGCTTTAGTTGTTGGCATTGGGAATAGAGCCCGATAATGTTGCATTGTGTAGTCAGTTCTGACAGGGACAAGCTGGATCTCAAATCTGAACTGAACCTAAACTTCAGTGGAAATTGCAGAGTGAAGGACTTTTTGCATGAACATGGCTGCCTCTCCCTGACAGATGAATCACAGGCAAGCAGTCCTGACATTTTTTTTATTAGAGACCCAGAAGAGTGATTTACTTCATGTAATCTTGGACAAGTACTGGTTGGTAGAGTTGGGAAAACTCCAGATTCTCAAGAACAGTTATTTAATCCAAACCGCTGTTCATGAGAGCTCTCAGCCACCACTGCGCCTCAACACGGATGACCACCTCCTACACCCTGGGTCACACACTCAACGCTCACCCGCAGAAGGCCAACCAGGCCTGCTTCAAGACCTCTTTCCCACTCTACCAATTATCTGCTGGGAAAATGTCTTCCTCCTTGAGATGGGACCTCCATCCCTCCACAGTCACCATGCACTAACAGGGAAGACGCTTTGATCACAGCAGGGTTCTAAAGATTGATGTCTTGGTGCTTTTATGTCTCTTATATTTCAGACAAGGGAGGGTGGATAGAAATGATAAGGGATCTACTTTCAAACTGTGTCCAATCAATAGAAGGCTGACATTAAGGGAGCATCGACAAATTTCCAAACCATGGACAAAGGACTATTGTAGAAAACGTTGATGTCTGAATGTAGCCTTTGGGGGGGTGTTGACAAACCTGCTGAAAAGCTTGTCAAGCCCATTTGATCATACAATTTACATGAAGTCAAATTGTGGAAGTTGCCATTAAAAGGAATATTTATTGTAACAAAATAACATTCATAATGTTCACTTAAGCTAAGCAGTAAAATACAAGTTATCAAAAAAGTTATTTGTTTAGAAAAAGCAGTTTCACAACATTCACAAACAAAATCACTGCTTGGAAGAATGCAATCCTTCGACAAACAACATTTTTGTCATTTGGCAGACAATTTCATCACGAGAAGCAGAATCAAACCCACAAACCAGGCCGGGCTTGACATTGTTTCCCTCACGATGGACAGGATGGTTTTTAATCGTTATTCTAGTCATCAACTGTAAACAATGTATGATTGAAATGTTATTTCCAGTCATAACCTGCCATATTGTGTTCTTGGGGACAATTAGGATGAAATAGCTTGCTCCAGAATGACAGATTTCTCATTTTAATGATCCTAGATTTAACCAAGCAACATTTCAGTCACTGGTCAGATGCTCTAACTCGTAGGCTGCCGGACATCTCGGCATTGTGGCTCAGGTGGTAATGCATTGCATGAGCTATGCCAAAGGTTGTGGGTTCAACTCCTACTATGGCCATCCTGTATGTAAAAACTCTCAAAAGTATTTACTCCATTGGACGTGTCAAAGTGCAAAAGTATTTATAGAAAAAAATTGATTGATTGCAAAAGTTTTCACACCCTATATAGAAAGAAGTCCCTTAGACTATAGAAAGGATTCGGCATTAACACTAATTATGTCGTTAGAAATAAACATGCAGGATCACTCACACCGCTCTCCATGAAAATGCTGTCCAGCCTGGATATATGACTAGAAGGGGTTACTTTTACAAGTGCTTATCTACATTAGCAAGATTGTTCTGAAGAACACTCCCATCATTGGAAGGGGGAATAAAACCAAAAATAAAGACATAATATGGAGGCAAAAATGAATAAAAATGTAAAACAATTATACAAAAAAAGTGCACCAATCATATCATGTGACAAGATACTGAACACAGGACACAGAAGAAAGTTGAACAAACATTTTCAGTGTTGTATTTCTCTTCCAAGTACAGGAAGGCATGAGGAAATATTGCTTGAGTGCTAAATAACCATGTCTAAGTTAGCTAAAAGGACGAAAGCCAAATGCTGTTATAAAGACTGAGGACATTCAGTAGGTATTCGATGTAAATGCCCTACACAGCACATTCGTCAGAGTCAAAATTCTAGTGTTAGGCCATTTTAGAGTGAAGTGTTGAGGTTCTGGTGTTCATTCTGATAGAATGAGTTCTGTACTAGTGAGAAAACATAATAGTGTAGGCATAACATCACATAGGAACTATAGGTGACACTTTAAACATCCGGGCATTTGGGCAGGTACCGCTTTTTGAGGAACTTGAAAGAAGCCATTTTCTTTCAATCGCGTTGAGCATGAGGAGGTGAGAATAGTGAGTACCACAGTTAATTCTCGTCATGTTATTGCTGTTTTGTATAAAAATTATGTTGACTTGACGTTGCAAATTATGGAGTCACGATAAAATCATGTAGCGTTCCTGACGAGTTAACGCCGTCGTTTACTTGCTGGTAACATTAAACAAGTTAAGCTAGCTAAACTCTTAGAAAATTGTTTTAAGCTGGTTGGGTCAAGCAGTTCATTAAGTTTTAACTATGACTGTATGTGTCAGTTTCTTGTCTGCGAAATTGCGCTTGTCTTTCAGTAACGTTAATATTAATCACTTGATAGGTCCCCACTCAAAAACTCAGCCTTCAGCTAAGTAAAGTTGGGCCGAATTATGGTAACGTTAAACAGGTGCCGATTGAGGATAACAACGCGCAGCTACGTTTATTTTAGAGCAAAAGTTAAGCTAGCTAAACTGAAAATTGTTTTAAGCTGGTTGGGTCAAGCAGGTCATCATTAGGTTTTAATTTCGATTATATGTCAGTTTTTGTGTCTTTCAGTAACTTTAAAATTAATCCTCTAGGACAGCAGTTGAACGGGGCAGCCAGTAGGATGATAATGGTTAACTCTAATATATATTGCTGTTTGTGTATTCTCCAATGGATGATTCTTCTTTTGATCATGTATAGCCATGGTAAATCCAAAATATTAATGTAGCCATGAATATAGATCAGCACGTCATGTTACAAGGCACTCCAAAACAAGAAAAAAAGCCATCCATACTAAATCAGCATTGAATGATATTAATAACATGTCGTAGTAGTCTCCATATGCAATTGGTTTATCACAGTGATTATTGGGAAACCCAATACATTTTAAAGCCATTAGTCGAATAGTCTCACACTGGACCTGACCCAATGTACATAAGTCAACAGGGCATCAATGCAGCCAAAAACGCTCGTACGTTGTCTGCCGTCTCCAGAGAAAAGGCTCTAACGGGAGTCATCAATCATTGATACTATGTATACATATATCCACACACACACACATACATTTATAATCCCCCCAGCTTGCTCACTGGATCATTCCAATCAAGGAAATGAGTACATCAATGATGCAAGTGACACTCAGTACTTATCAATAATTACATTGATTTCCTCCAATTCCACCCCCCTGTATCGTCTCATATTAAGACTAATTAAATATTCATCATGTATTTCATAGCCCATGAGCTCAGAATGGAAGACATTAAGATACAGTATGAGTCAGTGGGTTGGACACACCTACTCATTCAAGAAATATTCTTTTTACTCTTGTCCACACTGTAGAATAATAGTGACGACATTAAATCTATGAAATGACACATGGAATCAACCCCCATTTCATATTGTAGAATCTTCAAAGTAGACACCCTTTGCCTTGAGTACAGCTTTGCACACTCTTCGCTCACTTTGCATGGTTTAAACACACCTACCTTTGAATGAGTAGGGGTATCCAAACATTTGACTGGTACTGTATATAAGGGCACACAGAGGAGTACTAATCAATTAAACACAACAGACACACACACACACACATGCTAACACAGTGCACTATATTTGTATCTTCGCCTCACACACAACCACACACACCACATACTCCAACAGCAGAGTTTCCTTTAGCTGGTAATTATTGGCGTTTGATGGATACCATTTATAAAAATCTGGTGAATAAAATTGCAGTAGGCCAAATTGACCAGGGCTGCAGTTTAAACACCCCAGTTTTCACCTTTCAGCATTATTTTAAACTTCTTGTGTGTGGTCTTTCGTTTCTGATGCTGAGGAGACTGAGAACGTGCGAGAGACCTAGTCATTGTGAAGATGCAGGCCTTGTTCATTCAGATATAGCAAAAGTTACAATAGAAATGCCAACAGGGAGATCTTGTTATCTTGTCCCATAACTAGCTAGCTTTATACTGAACACAGGACACAGAAGAAAGTTGTATTAACATTTTTCTGTGTTGTATTTCTCTTCCAAGGACAAGAAGGCAGGAGGAAAATCTTGCTTGTGTGGTAAATAACCATGTCTAAGTTAGCTAAAATTTCAAAAGCCAAGTGCTCTTATGAAGACTGAGGACAGTCAGTAGGTATTCGATGTAAATGCCCAACACAGCACATTCGTCAGAGACAAAATTCTAGTGTTAGTCCATTTTAGAGTGAAGTGTTGAGGTTCACTTCTTGTATGTGGTCTTTCGTGTCTGCTGCTGAGTACTTTGGCACAGCCAAATGCATATTTAAGGTGTTAAGCAACCATTGAACGATTGAACCATTAAACTTGGAGGACATGAGGTCTTGGCCCACACCTGCGGAGTACCAGGCTTGACTCGTTGCTGTCCCTGTCCAAAGTCCTCCTGGTTGTGATGCAGATCAAGACGATACCTGACGATTTCAGCTGCCTCTCTGCTGACCAGCCCCCCGCTTGTCCCTTTCCTTGTCCATCTGGTCATTCATCTGATCTGGACTAGGTTTAAATAGACTCTGGGATCGATTAATTATTACTCTTTATATGTTCACCCGGCACAGCAAGAAGAGGACTGGTCACCCTTCTGAGTCTGGTTTCTTTCTAGGTTTCTTCCAAAAGTGTTTCCTAGCCACTGAAGTTCAACATTGTTGTTTGCTGCTTGGGGTTTAAGGCCAGGGCTTTTGTGAAAGCACTTTGTGTCAACTGCTGATGTAAAAGGGCTTTATAAAATGCATTTTATAGATTGATTGAACGTATATCGATGAACAGCCCTGTTCTATTAAATGAAAGTTCTGCTGAAATGACTGGCACCATGTTTTTCTGATTGACGTATTACAGTGTAACTAGTTAAGTTACTCAAATAGTAACAACATATGCTCTAACTACTGGAATTGCAAAGGTATTTCAAGTAATTGTTACCATGCTTGTTACAAATGTTGAAGTATCTAATATATTCACCAGTTTATTATTATTATTATTAATATATTTTATTTCTTGAGGTGTGTCCGGAGGGATTATGAAAGAGTACTTATAAGACACAAAACCCATTGGTTCCTCTAAAGATGTCCCAAAATCTCTCACCTCCGTTCTGTGTGAAAACTCTTAAGGGGGTTTCTAAGTGAGATATCGAAGAAAGAAACAGCTTGAGTCATCAAGTCCTCAAAACAAGGCTTTATTAATGCTGATGACCTCACATCGCAGAGTGGTTTGTTGGCAAGCTACCCAGAGAAACACAGAGCAGCAGTCGAAGCAGTGTCTGAACTGCCTGTGTGTGACAGCATAAAGCCAAGGATATGGTCCTCATTTGTAGGAGTGCTGACTGTATCTCTCCACTACCTGAGTTTCTGGAGTCCTTTGTTGGAAAGGGGTGAGTATGTCAAAATTAAAGCCAAAATCTAACACTTAAATTCCATGAGCCTCAGCACTTGAGAATAGTTCCTCTTCCCACTGCAGAATTTTGTTAAAAGTGGATAATTTTACACTTGTGCTTTTGCACATCTAAAGGAATTTGAATATACAGCTCCGCAAAAAATTAAGAACCACTGCACCTTTTTCTTTCCTTTCCAAAGAAGTCAAAAAGGAAGGTTTTGAGTATGGAACAGAAGGGATAAAATTAAGACCACTGAAACTGAAAGCTGTTGTTCCTCATTCAAAACCTTCCTTTTCAACTTTGTGGGGAAAAAAAGGTGCAGTGGTCTTTTACTTTTTTCTGGATCTGTATGTGTATTTTATGGAAATACTTTGATTTGCAGAGAATATAAGAAATGCATTAATATTGTATTAACAACATAGTAGGACTTTGTCCCAATGAGACTAATACAGTGGGGCAAAAAAGTATTTAGTCAGCCACCAATTGTGCAAGTTCTCCCACTTAAAAAGATGAGAAGCCTGTCATTTTCATCATAGGTACACTTCAACTATGAGAGACAAAATGAGGAAATAAAATCCAGAGAATCACATTGTAGGATTTTTAATGAATTTATTGGTAAATTCCTCAGTAAAATAAGTATTTGGTCACCTACAAACAAGCAAGATTTCTTGTTCTCGCAGACCTACTTTAAGAGGCTCCTCTGTCCTCCACTCGATACCTGTATTAATGACACCTGTTTGAACTTGTTATCAGTATAAAAGACACCTCAATCCACAACCTCAGTCACATTCCAAACTCCACTATGGCCAAGACCAAAGAGCTGTCAAAGGACACCATTCCTACTGTGAACCATGGGGGTGGAAACATCATGCTTTGGGGCTGTTTTTCTGCAAAGAGACCAGGACGACTGATCCGTGTAAAGGAAAGAATGAATGTGGCCATGTATCGTGAGATTTTGAGTGAAAACCTCCTTCCATCAGCAAGGGCATTGAAGATGAAACGTGGCTGGGTCTTTCAGCATGACAATGATCCCAAACACACTGCCCGGGCAACGAAGGAGTGGCTTCGTAAGAAGCATTTCAAGGTCCTGGAGTGGCCTAGCCAGTCACCAGATTTCAACCCTATAGAAAATCTTTGGAAGGAGTTGAAAGTCCGTGTTGCCCAGCGACAGCCCCAAAACATCACTGCTCTAGAGGAGATCTGCATGGAGGAATGGGCCAAAATACCAGCAACAGTGTGTGAAAACCTTGTGAAGACTTACAGAAAACGTTTGACCTGTCATTGCCAACAAAGGGTATATAACAAAGTATTCAGATGAACTTTTGTTATTGACCAAATACTTATTTTCCACCATAATTTTCCAATAAATTCATTAAAAAAATCCTACAATGTGATTTTCTGGATTTCTTTTCCTAATTTTGTCACTCATAGTTGAAGTGTGCCTATGATGAAAATGACAGGCCTCTCTCATCTTTTTTAGTGGGAGAAGTTGCAACATTGGTGGCTGACTAAATACTTTTTTGCCCCACTGTATGAATGAAAAACACTTGATGAAAACAAAAGCCAAGCGCTGAGGCAAATGTATATTGATTCCATCCCTAAATGTGATATCAGTATTTATAATAGCAGCACAGTGACAAAGTTTTAGAGGTAATTCTGGAGCATACAGTCTGCAGCTTTGATCAAATCAAACCTCTGATTGGAGATTAAAAAAAAAAACAGCAGCCTCCACACTTCCTCTGCTCTCCAGCATCTAGTACTCCATGTCATTTGCCCTCCCTTGCCAGCAGTACAAACGTAAGCACACCTACATCACACCCCATCACTGTATCATGAAATAGAAATGGCCACTGCAACTATAGTGTAAAGTGACAATTGTTAAGGAGACCAAAAAGGCCCTGATGACTGAAATGCACAGATTAAAGACTAAACCACAAGCAGAACCTGGAAAAGGAGTTACAAGGCAGGAATTGTATGGTACAAATAGAATTAATCCTCATGAACAGGTGAATATGGACCCACAAACCACCCACACCACCTAAATATCCATCACCTAAATACCCACCCACACCACATGAATATCCACACATACCACCTAAATAACCGACTCACCACCTAAATAACCAACTCACCACCTAAATAACCAACTCACCACCTAAATAACCAACTCACCACCAAAATACCCACCCCCAACACCTAATTACCTACCCCCACCACCTGAATACCCACCCCCACCACCTAAATACCCACCCCCACCACCTGAATACCCACCCCCACCACCTGAATACCCACCCCCACCACCTGAATACCCACACACACCACCTGAATACCCACACACACCACCTGAATACCCACACACACCACCTGAATACCCACACACACCACCTGAATACCCAC
>JACXGJ010004087.1:0-48349 GCA_016801105.1 Esox niger
CTTCTCTATACCCAATATCTCTGGTAATGTGCTCTTGTCCTGGAGCTAGTAGCTACCATCAATAATACTTCACTGCCCTACTGGCGCTCAAGGACCAAGGTGAAGGGAAATTAAACACCCGCGAATTTCTTGAAGATTTGACAAAGGATTAGCTAGCAAAAAGGTAGATGTATGTTAGACACAACTAACATAACACATTACGCTGTTTTCGAGTGAAGCTAACGGATATGTCTGTGCTATTGTTGGACATTTTACAACTTGACGACGAGATAACGGGTCACGACTTAGCTAGCTATTTGCTTGGCTAGCGCGACTTGCTAGCTGCAACTAGTATCGCTTTTCCTAGCAGCCTGCTAATTTCAATCGTTTGTAGTAAACTAGCCACACATTTGTGGCGGATGCCAAGGGATAGCTACTAGATGGTAGTTTTCAAGTATGTTCATATATCGGTAACTAGCTACAGTGTATAGTTATTTAACTTCAGATGTTCATGTTTTTATCCGACAAATGTCATGTTTTTGTGAATGTGTAACTGCTATCGGTATCCCTTCCTTCTCAATAACAAACGTTAGCTAACTACATTTGAACTACAGTTATGGACTATCATCCGTTGTTTTCAGGATGTCGGTGCACTCCCCGACTGGGCATCATCAGGTGTAGTCGTTCGTTGCTGGACCTTGTTGCAATCAATTAACGAAATATTTCCGCCTGATATATGGAACATGTTTCCCTATGAAAGCCTGTATTATAGTCTCGTCGTCCAAAATCCTAACTTATAAAATAACCTCTTTAGCGAGAAGCTCGATAACTCTTGTCGTGGGCATATCATTTTACTCTTTTGTCTTATAATGTCTAAATATTAGATATTTAGGAACCTGTGTAATGAAAGGATGTCTGCCTGTCAGGTTCCTGAATGGTACGTAATCGAAGCCGTAGTCAACTGTCATCTGCTTGTACTTTTAGATGTCTATTTCCTGCTATATATTCAAGGACATTCTAGATGTGCGGCATCTAAAATCACCAAAAAACGTTCTTGAGACCATTTGGAATAAAATAGGTTTTGCCAAGTTTTTTTTAGCACAGCCTGCAACAGGTCACAGATATTTTTTTCAGACACATGTTGAATCGAGTCTTGAGTAAAAACCTATCGCAAAACGCTTGCGAGTGCTTGGCGGCTTATTCATTTATTCGCTGTGTAACTGCTATTGGATTAATCACACATCGGTTGTACAATGTTTAGCTGTTCATCGTTTTATTTATTTTAAAGGTGGAGTTCCTGTTTTCTGCATTTCCTTAGTGTCTTTATTTAATCAGAAATGCAGTCTAAAGCAGTTAACAGAAAGTGTCAAGATCTTTGTTGGAAAATTCAATGAGGAATTTTTGTAGAGGAGAGCTTTCTTACTGTTAAATATCAAAATAATTTCTGGATGTTGTACAATCCCTTTTGTCTGTCGCATGTCCTGTCGTGCTTTCACAACTTTGTTTCTCCCTGTCAGGCAGTATGGACGAAGAGGAGCAGTTTGTCAACATCGACCTAAATGATGACAACATCTGCAGTGTCTGCAAGCTGGAGACAGACACAGGCACCATGTCCTTCTGTCATGTCTGTTTTGATCTGAGCATTGAAGGTGAGAGAGAGAAGGCAGGGTGCTTGTTTAACCCGTGGGAATGATGAGCAAACAAAGTGGTCTTGTGGTGTGAATGTGCTTTTTCAGGGCCGTGCACAGACCTTTCCAGGAGCATGAGCCAAAATGACACAATGGCTCCTCGGATATATGCAGGCAGTGGGACTGACATTAGGCGCAATGCACTAGTCAGCTTCCTCATGACGGTCAGCTTCCACGATGCGCATTACGGAGACGGACAACGCATACGATCGTCTGCCCGTGTGACGCACAGTGCATGCCCATCTGGGTGAATGACGCTTGTCACGTAGATAGAAAGTAGAATGTGGGCAGAAAGGGCACTTGTTGAGTCTGAGAGGATACTGACAGGGGCTCCACTCAGCCCCCTGTTTGTGCGTGTGGCTGTGCCCTTCACATACAGTTGATACACTTTAATATCATGCCTGTATATAATATGAAAGTTGCATGTGACACTGCTATCACATCATAATGTTGACACTCGTCCTCTCTTGAAGTGCTCCAAATCTCAGCTCGTTACCTGTATAAAAGACACCTGGGAGCCAGAAATCTTTCTGTTTGAGAGTGGATCTAATACTTATTTCCCTCATCAAAATGCACATCAATTTATAAAATTTTTGACATGTGTTTTTGGGGATTTATTTTGATTTTGTCTCACACTGTCCAAATATACCTACCATTAAAATTATAGACTGATAATTGCTTTGTCAGTGGGAAAACGTACAAAATCAGCAGGGGATCAAATACTTTTTTCCCTCACTGTAGCTGGCTAGCTTTGCTAACTATCTGCTTTAGATTTCTCCATCCAAGAAACCCAATGTTGTGTGTTAGAGTTTGGCTTTTAGGTCTGTAGCCAAGTTTTGCGAGTCTACTACCAGTGCTTCGTCCAGCGATGGGTTTGATCTTTTCACACACATGGCCATTGAACCGATGTTGGATAAGACACCCGCTTCTTCATATGTTATGTTGTACCGCCCATGTGGTATCGGTAGTTTTTAAAAACATGAATTGTGGTGAACCGAATACTATTTGCGCAATAACGCGTAATATTCGGGTGATAAAATCATGTCCTATGCACATCCTTAAAGCGCTGCTGATATCACTTGGATTTTGTCTTTTGGACAATATAAAGTTATTATGAAAGCCAATCGAACCAGAGAGAAATGCTGCTTTCAGCGGCATATTAGGAATTCCTAACACGATATCTTCCATTTCTGTAGTCTGCCATAAACAAAGTATTTTAGCATGTTGAATTTTACATGTTGCACAATGACTGCACATGTCTAACTCTAGCAGCAACAATTTCAAATTGCTCTATGGTTTGATTATTTGCTGTTATCGATGGATCCTGGTCCGACTAAAGGTGACTTAATGTTTAGAAACCTTGTAGGGTTGCGTCCCCCAGGAATTGATGAGATGCCACTGTGTTGTGGATTGTACCAACTTCCTGCACAATGAAACAAACTGGACAGCTGGAATGTGAACAAGGCTTTAGGCTTGGCCAAAATATATTTCCAGCAAAGCCTTGGATTATAGAGAAAGGTCTGCACGGCAAGTTAACCACGTTTTGGTTTGTAAACTGTGGGCCCGGCAGGCTCAAATGTTGGTGTAATAGCTTGAAACGCCTACCTCCCACAACCCGTGTCAGTGAATCTGTTCCCTGTCTCCAGGTGAAAGCCCTTGTCAAATCATCATGTTTTCCAGATTGACAGCTTGATGACGTGCGTGCTTTGAGGATGTATTTTGGTGGTCTACCGCTAAAGTCTTCATCTGGGACATTATGTAATATCCTCATGTTGCAGTGGACAGACAATTGGTCTGAAGGGCCCATAAGATGTGAGCTGTGCATCCATCCGTTAATTTATTCACATCCCAATTCTTTAATTGAAACACAGTGGACCACTGCTGCTCACTCTCCTTCTAGGCAATACCAGGGGCCAAAATATGTTCTGAAGTAAATTTTTCCCGCTCTTAATTAACCGTCAGCCTATTTAAAGTAGGCTCACTCCCAGGGGGACCTGATGTGCTGTCTGTCTCTCTGTTCGTCTGTGACATCAGACAAAAGCTAAGCCCAGTCATTGTGAGGAAGAGTTTTGCATTCATCTCAACATGAAAGGGGAGAGACATCCTGTTGAAGAAGCATGCGATGATACCTGAATAGACTGAATCACTATATGTTATTATTCTGACAGGAAATTCATATTTTTCATTGATGAATGTACTGTGCTTGAACAGAGCATGTAGGGAATCCCTGGACTGAGAGAATATTTACAGACTGGAGTGTACCCTGTTTTCCCTTTCCCCCTGGTGTTGATGATTGAACAGAGGATTTATTTTACGTTTCCCAGAAGGCAGAATAGGTCTTGAGTACTGTGCAGATGTCCTGGTCGGTCACTAAGTGGTACAGTGGTTACTACACTGTGTCTGGATGAGCCTTTGTGGGCAGTTGTTGCCGTGTTGCCATTGGCCTTGTTGCAGCCGTTATGTAAGAGGTAGCCTGGGTGGCACGTGAGTGTTGTGTGGTCATGCCCTGTGGTTAAAACTCTTGCTCTGTCTTTCCCCATTGTCCCCCACTGTTTTGTTCATATTGTGTATATCGTCTGTTTTTATTACTGCGGTATTGGCATTTAGTCTGGAATGGAAAAACTTGACTACTGGTGTTTCCAGGACTTGCTTATATCCCTGAGGAGGCTGGACTACATGTTCACTAACCATCTAGATTAAAGCACACATGTCATGTCTTTCTGCCTGACTGCTTTAAGGCAGACAGGGAGGGAACAAAGAACTACTCTCAGTCCACACTGCTCTTAGTGGACCATGTAGAAGTATTTCTGCCTCTCACTTCCTTGCCCCCTCTGCCTGTCATTCTTTGTCTCTTGCCCTCTCTTAGACTGTTCCTCATAAGTAAATAAGCACAGTTCTCTTGTATATAACAGGAGCCACACAACTATGAATGCAAAAATGTCAGCAATTTTACAAAAATGTCCACATTTTCTGGTAATCCTGGTTGAAAGAGTTCACGTTTCTGTCATCAGCTCCTTGTCCAGCGATGGCATATCACATCAGACAGCCTGATGCTGTCAGGGACACTTTGTGCTAACTATTGATTGACCTAACACAGCAGTTGACTGTGCACGTCCATTAGAAGTAGCAGAGGTGTGTTTTGTGTAGGAAATAATAGGAAGAACGTCCTTTGTTCAATCATCTCTGAGTGTCCTTGTATACGTTTGGTCTCTTAGGTCCTGTTTAGGATGCACAGTATAACTGTGTCCTTCTGGCATTTTCAGTAGCTGCAGCGGTAATAGTAGTGGCTGATCCTGGAGGGCCAAAACACTTCTGTTGTTTCTACCTGTTAGTCAATTGCCCTTTCCTGATGTCTCGGGTCCCAGATTGCCTCCGGATAGGATGAAAACAAAATCTGAATGGTCCCTCCCTGACTAGTTTCCTTCCTACAGTAGTGGCTATTAATACAGATTTGGCAGCCATAGAGTAGCTACTGTTTGTGCCCATCCCTGTTTTTCTCTAGAACCAGCTGTGTAACAATGATTCATGTTGGTTGGTTGCTTAAAAGCCCAGAGTATCAACGCTATGCTTACAATGAAACCTCAGTGGTACTGTTTATTTTCCAGAGTCCACCCTTGGTGCCTCTCAGAATTAAGAAATTACTGGACTTCCTAATGCCCTGGCATAATGTGATAATTATTTTTGCATTTAACCCGTAAGCAATTTTATAATCATTTCAGTTTTTCTGTTTTGTTTAGGCTTTTCCTAGCTCAGCGTTTTGATAACCATGTAAATTTGGTCAGGGCAAGGTTTATTGATTCAATTAACTCTACCCCAAATATAGCCATTGCGGATTAAAGTCAACTTGTCCTATACATTGTTACAGTTGTCATTAGGGTTGATGGTGTAAGCCTACATGACACAGACCTTATTTGAAGGGGATTTAAAAATCCCCTATGGAAGAAAGGAATGGTGTAGGAGCTGCTTTTACAGTTTTGCTGCAAGGTTTAATGACGATCACCCATTAGCAAGCAAGGATTAACATTCACCGGTTAATTTACCGGCTAGCTAGTCTGAAATGTTTGAGGGATTCTAGGTACTATAGCTAGCTATCTCTATGATGGTTGAAATGTGTGGTGTTTTATTATTTTTTAAGGAAACTGTATGTTGCTCTAGCTAGCTATGTGGCTGATGGCTTAGAATCTGAACTAAGAAACATGAAGATTTAAGATGATCCCCACACCCGTTCCTTTGAGCTAGGTTTTAGAATCGATTCTGGCTTTAGCAAACGTTCTTGTTGGTCCATCTATCAGGTGGCATTAACATAGTCTCCTCATAGTTACTTTAGACCCTCACAGTATTATCCTTCCTGACCTAAAACACCCTGGCCTATCTAATACTCTCTCTGTCGTTGGTATTTGTGACTATAAAAATCAACAATATTTCTAGAAATAGTTGTACTATGCTGAGTTTTGGGTGTCAACTGAGGAAAAATCGAGTGATATGCGTGCGGACTACACAGAAACTTGATATAGCTCTGACACAATTGTCTTCACACATGCTACGCAATCGATATCTGGAGGTTTACTTTTAAAAAAAATTATGTAGAGTCTCAAGTTTTCTTCAGTGTGTCTCAGAAAATGGGTGGTAATGTAGATTAGCTCTATGATTGGTGGTCTTTGTCCACGGATGTTCTGCTTTTGTGAAATTAGGGACATCGGAGTTATCTTAGTATTCTTTTTTGAATAGTGTGCTTTTGTACAAGTGTCATCCACCACCTTAGCCCTCCTCTGTGAACGGAGACCAGAGCGGTGTTTTGAAAAGCTGAGCACATACAGAATTGTTTAAAGATTAAAACCTTGCTTTACACCAGTGTTTGTTTTACCCTGGAGCTGACAGTCTTCAGTTGGTTGAGAGCAGACTCGGGGTCGTCATGTGGGACTGGCGCGTTGTCCTGCCTGCCTCCGCTGGCCATCTCGCACAGGTGTGACCTCTGACTCTAGAAAGCAGAGCGTTTTCAGTGCATGGCGAACCACAGAAATCCTGTTCCGCCTGTTACATAACTGGCAGGGAATCTCTACTGGTGCTAGTGATATTACACACACTGTTCTGATGGGGAGAGGAGAAAAGTGGAGGGAGACTGGGGAATGTTCCAGAGAAGAGAAAGAGGGGCTCAGCAGCTCCAGTCAGACACAATGCAGTGGATTGATGGAGCCCATTCTGCTGCCATGTGTGAGCTGTTTTGTGTCATTGTGTTGCTCATTGGCTGAACTCCACACCTCCAGCTGCAACAAGCTCCTGATTATGTTGAGCGTTTTAGGCTGTGGCAACCTATTAGCTCCGTATAGGCTAACTGAACATGGGTGTTTAAGACAAAGAAACATGCTGACATTGCTGTATGGACAGCCATAGCGTCAGTTTCAAACACCACTGTTCCGGTGTTTTGGAAAATATTTTATTTATGGATGGTCAAGTGTAATCTGTGATTTTAGGTGCTGATTCTAGTTTGAGACGCAAGACTATTATCATTTGGGTTAATAGACCTGTTTTGGGAATGCAGTAAAATATTTAAACTTATCCATGAATAATTTGCACTATATGCTATCTAGCTCTTTCTAAATTGAATACATAATTTAACAATGCAAGAACTGCCATGTTCTGCCCGAGTTAGTATAGTGTCTATTGACAACTCTGCTCTCCCGCATCAACGTCACGGCTGAGCAATAGGTATTTGGGTGCACAAGACACTTTAGGGAAAGTGTGTGGGAGATGATTAGTTAGTAGTCATTAAACCCCATTCATGTCCCAGCAGGAATTTCTCTGCTGTCTCTCTGGCTAATTCAGGCAGGTGTGTACATAATGCTGGTGGCAGCTCGGCCTGAGGCTGTAGGGAGTCAGGGACAGGGATGTGTGCTGTGAGGTTATCGAGGTTAGACAACTATATCTAACGCAGTTAAAAACACATTCACAGCAATGTCCACGTGTTTCTTTGTCTTAAACACCCATGTTCAGTTAGCCTATACAGAACTATCAGGTTGCCACATTCTAAAACGCTCAACATAATCAGGAGCTTGTTGCAGCTGGAGGTGTGGAGTTCAGCCAATGAGCAACACAATGAAACCAATTGCTTGTTCAGCTATTTTTTTGGGTTTAGCTTGTTTGTTGGAACGACTGAATGTGTGGTACGATGCCACTGACTCAATAGAAAAACGGAGTGCTGAGACCGAGACGTTGCATGCAGGCCCTTTTACAACATAATATTACCTCAGAATTTTCCCAAATACCTCTAAGGGTAGATACTTTTGACAAAATACTTACCAAACTAAATAATGAATATAGTTGCGGGTGTTGGTGGAGAAGGAGCCAGTCGCAGGAGTTTGAGGAAGAAATTTGTCATTACTGAAGTTCAAACGCCTTATTGAAGACAAACTGAACATGGTGTTATTGTTTTTATTTTTATTTTACAACCAGAAAAATATGGCCTTTAATTTTTCATAACAGAAAACCAAACTACGTTATAGATAGTTGACTACTCCCTCCCCACCTGAGCCCCTCCTTAAGTCCTTGGTACCAAATGTATAGTGGAAACAGGAAAGTCTGGAGCCGACATTAGCATAAATCACTGGTGTGACCATTGTGCTGGGGTAAAGCACCAGTGGAAACATGGCATAAAAAGTTTTTTAAATAAAATAAAAAACTGGCTAACATTGATTACATTGGTCAGGCAACATTTTCTATATTTTGAGGCAGCCCTTAGAACAGCTCTGAAGAATGGCAAAAAAGGGATTGTTATAGTGAACTGAGACACCCTAGATGATTATATACGATTATTAAGATTAGGCCTACAACCCCACATTCATTGACCCTCTCAGCCTTCAGTCTGGAGTTCTGAGATCTGCCAAACTGTGTCTGCTAAATGGAGACAGAGCTGGATTAGACCAGATGGATGTTACACATCTATCTGCTTCTTTAGTCCCAGAGATTAGCTTTTGTCTTTCCAGATGGAATCTGTTACTTAGCATGGCATAATGAAACTGATTATGTTTGCCTTCTGTCCTTCCTTTACCTTTCCTCAGACCGATGTAAAACAGTAGTCTGACTCTGGCAACATGGGGAAAAGTTGACGCAGCACTCAAATGATACGAATGCTCTGTGGCTGGGTTTCTCTGAAGGCAAGCTGAAAGTGCTTGAACTGGATATATGTGCTAAAGCCAACAAAAAGATGATACACAGACCAGCGTTCTGTGTTCACACAAGCCTGTTGCCTCGAGTGCTGCTGCCTGAAAGTCCTTGCTTTGTGGAATTCTTCTGCCAAAGACGTTGACTCACATATGTGTTTGTTCCTGTTTGTGTCCGAATATTGCTAACCGTAGCCGTTAAGCTGCTTAGCTGTAGGCTGAGGGCTCGGCTCGGTTGTACTCTGTCTGACTGATTGGGCGGTGCTCTGTTTTTGGGTCTGTGATTTGACCATTGGGCCTATGTGTTATTTGGTACGACCAAATACTGTCACAGGCCAGCTCGCAAGCCTCCAGCATTTATAAATTTCTAGCCTCACAGCTTTCTAGTTAAGACTAATCTGCCGTAGTGCTGTCTTTCTCAGTGCTCATGGTCAACACAGTATTTTATAAATGTTTGTTTCTTTTTTTTTTCTGTCCTAGGGGTGCAACAGAATGATTACCTATTGTTCCTTTCCTGAAATTTGAACTTTAATCTTCCTAATTTTATTTTAAGACATTCCTACCCTTAATGAACTATCATAAGAAACAAACTCAAATTTTAACACTAACCCCAGTTGAGTTTTTCCTGTACCTTATCCAGAAGTAGCCTTGGAAACCAGCTAGAAAACACTGGCCTAATTGTTTGGTTTTTATCTTTATGGGGACTTCTGGTCCTCACATAGTATAAAAATGATGAATAGTTTATGATCGTGGTATGTGTCTAATTAAGCATGTTTGTATAAACAGTGTGCTTGTATGGAATAAGATGGCAAGCGTCTCAGCTTATGATGAGCTTACAACTCAATGTTTTTCTGTTTCTGTGACATGTTGATGCTGTGCATTTTGTGTGTGTACAAATTGGGCTTGCTGAAGGTTTTAGCTTGTGTATTGTTTGTTGTGTCTTCCTGTTGTAGGCTGTGATATGAATGTAAAAGAGCAGGAAATGTGTGTGTTGCTGTGACACGATTAGATTGAGCATTTAAAATGTTTTTATCATTTATCTAAAAAGCTGGGGCTTATGTTTTCTAATGACCTGGTATGGACAGAGACTTTGTCTTCATGTTTTGTTAGTTTGTAAGCCTGGTACATTATACTAGTTATTTGGCAAGTGTGTATGCATTCTTCCTCTCCTGTCTTTCTTGGTCTTTTTGATGTTAACTCATCAAACTAGAGCGTCCGTCTTACCACAAACAACATGGTTCTGAAATTGGCCATCTGCCCAGCAACCTACAGCAAGTTAGTTAGCCTAGCTAACGTGCCACTTTTGTTACTGTTCTAGACAGAATGGACTGGTGCCAAAGGGACCCCTCGTCCTCATCCTTATTAGAAATTAATAATGTTATTTTTTATGGCTAATATGTCATTTTTGTTTTGATTTCTTCATTTTCCAAATATGCAAAAAGCTTGTGGCGATATTGCATCCCGGTAATATCTTGCAATCAGTTTCTGCTAATGTTAGCTGTTAGTTGTATTTACTATTTCAACTACATCCATTGTAGGAAGCACATTTCAGTATTAAACGCCATCGTACCATACACATTGTTTAAGTATGAAAACATGGCAGCAATGAATAGCTTGGTCTTTCCCAGTTTTTCCCTGAACACGAGGGTTTGGGGGACACAGGGCCCTCAGGAGGACAAACCCAGTTGGGCTGGTCAGCGCTGCAGGCGGAGAACACTTGATTACACCTGTTGTCATTAACTGCACTTGTGTCACTGCCCTTAACCAGCCCAGGATGAGCAGTTATGAGAGTAACTCCTAGTGAGGCGCTGACAGCCCTGTGGTCAGTCCGTCTTCACCAGTGTATTAGAGTTGAGTTCATGTGTTAGACAGATGTGTCATGTCCAGACATTGCTTTTACGAGATCCTGTCTTCTGCTGTTGGAAGCGTTCAGTTGTATAGTCTGTGACACTTGTTTCAACAGTGAGCGAACAATGTTCCTAAATCCTGGCAATAGTTAATATTCTTTCAAGTTCATCCACATAAGGATATTATTTTACTTTTGTTTATCAATTTCAACCTATTTTCTCTAGATGCCTGAAGGGAAAGATTTGTGCTTATTCTAGCTTCTGAGAAAGGAAATGACACTTCTGCTGTATGCCTTGTTTATTAACCAAACTATCACGCAGGTTGTTTTTGCCAGACCATGGTACTGGAGCCGGCCAAGAAGAGCAAAAGTGACTATCTACTCTTGCCAGGGACCAAACAAATTAGGATTCGTTGAGTGATGCTCTTAAAATTCATTGGCTACAAGATTCTGTAGCTACATATAGTAAGCCAAAAGTACATTTTATGTTGCAATGGATGAACCGCAACCAACATGTCTAACATCATTAATCGCTTGAAGTGTTGGACTGTGTCTTAAAACACCGTTCTCTCCCTCAGGAAGAGCAGACAAGAGTGCAACAAAACATTGGTCTCAACTAATACTTTTAACAGAAATGTACTATGTTAACTATGTAGAAAAAATGAACACCAAAAGTATATGCTGATTGACCAACAGATAGTCAGCATATACAAACCGTTTCCACTACTGTTCTTAGGCATGTACACCATTAGTCTCCTCTTCCTCTTCTGTTTATTTTAAAGTTCAACTCTTTAAATAGAACAAGTGAATAGTCACCACAATCCAAAATATTATGAACATCAAAAATAACTAGCGAACAGTCATTGTTTTCACTATTGGTACTGCATAGCTATTAGCTAGCCATCTACAGTAATTGACATGGAAGTCTGAAATTCGGTCCACAGGTCCCTCTTGACTTAATGAACAAATTTGCCTCGAACCCATAAAGTTCGCCAATTTGAATTTTGTCTAAAACATTAAAAGGTTATCTTCCGAGCTGCACCAATCTTCATGCCCTTGGTATATGTAATCAAGGGACAAGTATCTAAAGGATTGTTTATCTTTAAAATTCCTGTGGGTGTGGTCTCAATTCAAATGCTCATTCATGCAAGATGGTGAGGCCTATAGCAACCAGATTTAGCATTTTTGTTCAGGCCTATTGCAGGAAGGCCACCCTGATGGTGTTGCTATAATCAATAAATGTATGGGGCTCCATAGGCAAGTCAATGGGGAATAAATGCATGTCTATGGAGAATGAATGGTGAGCAATGGAGTATGAATGAGAGTCAGTAGTGATTCAGTGAGTTTATGGTAAATGCATGGAGGTCAATTGGGAATGCATGGAGGTCCATGGCGAGTCTATGGGGACTGAATGGGAGTTTACAGGTAATGAATCATATTGAATTATGAATAAATGGGTGCTGTGGTGGTCTTGGAAGGAAAGGACCCCACCATTTCCGATATTAACTTTTTTCAGTCAATTTCACACTAGGTGTTCTCATTTGATCGTACTAGATCCATTTAAGCTAGACTCCTTAACAGAAATTCCAGGTGCACAGCAATTTATTTAAGTGCATATTCAAATTCATTGGGGGCACTGTAAATTGCTGAACCACTTTGAGGAAAATGGAGACTGTTAAGACTGTCACCTTCACACTACACTTCTGTTTGATAGAAATGTAATTTGATTCTTCAGATTAATGCTCTTAACCCTTCTCAATCCCCATCCTTCCCCATGTCATCTGTCAGCCCTGCCATAGGGCCCCATGAAATCATATTATTTGCTTTACCCGGTTAATATTCGGTTATGTACCTGGCTAAAAGTTGAGCTGTTGTCAAGTTACTGGTTATCTCAAGTTGAACTATTTTGACCAAAGTTACCTTGCTAACATTTTAAACCATGTCTGTAGTTTAGCCTGGTCTTCTGTCTATGGGACAGGAGCATTGAGGAGTGATTGTTGACTTGGTATTGATACTTGACTACGTAAAGGATGGAAAAAGTTCCAGATGGTCGTGTTTGATTAGAGAAGAGGTTAGGGTTTGAGAAGGTTTGTTGATACTTGACTGAGTTGGAAGAGGAGTAAAGTTCCTAATATGTACAGGTGCAGGTCATATAATTAGAATATCATCAAAAAGTTCATTTATTTCAGTAATTCCATTCAGAAAGTGAAACTTGCATAATGTATTTGCAGTCATTCCACACAGACTGATATATTTCAAGTGTTTTAATTTTGATGATTATAACTGACAACTAATGAAAACCCCAAAATCAGTCTCTCAGAAAATGTGAAGAATGTGAAAAGGTTTCATATAATAACTCTCATTAGCTAATTAACTCAAAATACCTGCAAAGGCCTTTAAATGGTCTCTCAGTCTAGTTCTGTAGGCTACACAATCATGGGGAAGACTGTTGACTTGACAGCTGTCCAAAAGACAACCATTGACGCCTTGCACTTGGAGGGCAAGACACAAAAGGACATTGCTAAAGAGGCTGGCTGTTCACAGAGCTCTGTGTCCAAGCACATTAATAGAGAGGCAAAGGGAAGGAAAAGATGTGCTAGAAAATTGTATAAGCAATAGGGATAACCGCACCTGATAGTATGTTCTTAAAGAAAAGCTTCTGAAGCAGGAAGTCTTTCAAATCTTCAGTTTCTTCTTGGGAAGAAGCAAAGCCAACAGTACAGTTCCATTTCACGTTTGAAATACATACAGCATTGCAGTGAGCATGTGATCGTCCTCTGAGTATTCTGTATCTTTCTGTCTCTGCTTGCTGCAGGTGTGTCCCATGCCACCCTCCTGCACTCCAAATCCCTACGGGGCCACCGGGAATGTTTTGAGAAGTACCACCTCATTGCCAACCAGAAGCTGTCTCGCTCCAAGGTCTCCCGCAGTGCCTACGAGGGCATGAAGCTGGCCCTGAGCCAGAAGATCAGCCGCATTGTGCAGTACGCCCAGAACAAAGACTCCGTCGGCTTGGATGGAGGCTTGAGCCGGCGAGGGGGCAAGCACCAGCTCATCTGCTACAGCCAGAATGGAGACCATAAACTACTGCCCCAGTCAGACGCCCAGGTTCCCCGCTACACCCCACGCTGTAACCAGGGCACAGGAACAGGGGGCCTGCCGGACTATGCCTCAGGCATGCTGGAGTGCCACTCAGCCCAGGAGCTGGACTTCCTGGAGCACAGACCGGGCCTCGGGGGCCTATGGGGAACCAAAGGGAGGAGGGGCCTTCATCACTGCAGCCAGGGCCAGTCATCCGGGGGAGACCGCCAGACACTGCCCTCAAACAATGGTCACACCAGGGAAGAGTGTGAGTTCCTAATTATCTTCATTTACTTTCTACCAAAAGCTGTAACTAGCGACGTTTGTTCTTAACACAACCAAATGTGTTCAAAGACATGGATACAAAAGCATTGTATTGGTGTAGCCTAAGCTTGGGGTAGGAGTCTTTTTTTTCCTCAGGAAAAGTGTTTGCCATTGAAGAAGTCCGTTGTGACTTAGTTTAGTAGAGGGTTGTGGTTTTGATTCCCATGAGGGACCATTACAAACACGCATGCACTCACTGCTGTATGTTGCTCTGGATAGGAATGTATGTTAATGGCTAAAATGTAAAACAGAGTTCCATTTCCAGTTGGCCACCTCTAATCCCCTGCTTAATTATGTAGTGACGCAGGCCAGGACCAAGTTACTCACCCTCCTTTCCCCACTCTGACTCACTGTCCTTGGGTCCTCTGTGCCCAGTCACTTTCACGGCACCTCGGTTGTTGGTCCGCTGCGCGTCCTCTGGAAAGCGGATGGCCGTGTCTCAAGGGTGCTGTCACTTTCATGCCATTCATAGAGTCCCATTCCTTTGTAAATGACGACTGTAACTTTCTGACCCATTGCTCTTTCTCTGCATAGTTTGTTGCTACGCGACAAGTGCCTGAAGGGCCATTGGTTTGTCAGGGAACCATTTAGAATGTGTTTGGTTGACTTCATCGTGCATGCAGTTTTTTTGTTTTGTTTTTAACCCATTCTGTGTGTTTTGTCTTCCAGTGAATAAAATGAGTGTGGATGAGCTCCACCAGCTGAATGGCAAGCTCCTGCAACAGATTCAAAGTAAGAGACACTAAAAGAGCCATCTGTTGAAGTTAACTGGAAAATGATTTCTGAATTATTATGTAGCAATATCTACATTGCCTTTGGAAAGAATTAGGACGCCTTCACTTTCTCCATATTTTGTTGTGAATAGACTTCGTTTCTAATTGATGAAATATCTATATTTTTGCTCACGCGCAAGCTCCTTCAAGTAACATTGTCGGATTGGGTTGCCGGAGGGATGGTTGGGCAGTATTGCTTTGTCATGTTGTGCTCTGGCAACTCCCTTTGGCAAGTCTGGCTCCAGCACAGTTCAATTGGGAGAGTGTTGAACATGGTACAATTGGGGGGGGGGGGTATATATAGTTATATATAGTTATATATTTGTGTTGCTCTCATTACTAGCTGCTTGTTATGCCTAATCCGTTTTTGTTTGTGTTATGGTAGGCAGGGGCAGAGAGGTCCCTGGTCTATACTGATCCCTTCACTCTGAGGTCTCTGCCATGCCCTCCCTAGAGGTGGGGTTGTAACCCTGCACTTCACTAATCTGTGCTCTGTCCCCTCTACAGAGGTGTTTGAGGACCTGACTGAGGCGGTGCAGGAAAAAGATTCTTTGACGTCGGAACTCCATGTTCGTCACATCGCCATCGAGCAACTCTTCAAAAACTGCGCTAAGCTTCCCTGGCTGCAGATCAGCCGGGCCGGTTCTGGAGTCCAGGCCAACAACAACAACAACCCTATGGAGTGAGGTGAGTGTGGATACCAACCAGGCTGATGACTCCCTCGTCAAGGAGCTGTTTGACCCAGAGGCCTGCAGCCCGACAGGACGGCCACTGTGGCCAAGTCTCTTTGTATTGTGAAAGACATGCTGTGTGATGCGCTATCTCACACAGGAGTGAGGAATAGTCATGGCCTCCTCCCATCTGGCACTCCAAGACTTTCTGACTACAATACTTGAAGAAGGAGCTTGTGGGTGGGCAGTATCTTTAAAGGACCTTGGGATCCATTGAATTCTAAAAGGGAATTGTGGATTTCTGAGCCTCTGTCCCTGGACCTGTTGGCTATGCAGACAAAGTATGTTTAAGATTATGCCTAATACAGATGTGTTTGATGTATGGTGACGCAATATATGTTTTGCATATACAGTGTATCTAGCTGCAGCTGTTTTATTTTCACAAATTTCAAATGAATTGCATTTTATCTGGATTTCCAAATATGCATACATTTTTCTGTTATTTTATTTGCTTTTTTTCCTCACTCTTCAGAAAATCTTTTCACACAATATTGTTGTTGCTGTGGTAACTGTTATTTTCTTTTGTAATCACTTTAGTGACACCTACTCATGAGGTTTGAAAAGAAGCTGTTATATCACTGACAATCTAGTTCAAAGAGGTGGAGTTTTGTGTTTGGTTGTTTAGTTTGTAACTTTATTACTCCCGTTTTTGGATTGGGCTTTCATTTATTTGGTTGGTATGTTTTTGTTAATGGCATGTTGCAAATGCTATTTTCTGCTGGTTTTATCTTATGTCCTTGTGATTTTGAATAGTTAGTTAATTATTATTTTTTTTTTTTTGCAGTCAGCAGTAAGGCTGTGAAACACTATCTATGTCTGTATTTGGAGTTATATGAAATGTGTGCTGATAGCAGAAAAGGCCTAAAAGGCCATTCACATGGTAGGCAGTATGTGCTAGCCAAGGGACATCATTAAAAAGGTGTCTGCTGTCGTTAGCTAGCAACTGTACCAGCCCACTTTCAATAACTAAAGTGGCTAGGTATAAACGCATAACTTTAAAATCAGTTGATGCTATACAGTTACTCACTTGCAGTCCCATCTGTGTGCTAATTTCTCTCCCATTCACTTGTCTTGTTAGTAAGGATCCTGGTGCGCACTCAGTGTAGTATTGTATTGTCAGCGACAAATCGTTTTTACATTGAATGACTGGACCACATGCTGTAAGCCTACAGGTTGCACTTTAGGAGGTCAACAGCTTCAGGAGTCAAAGTTCAGCTAATTTGAACCTTGAGCACAGCAACTCTGCTGTTTCTGGGCAGTGTGCACCGCTTTGCTGGATGCAGCTGTTTTGGAAAGCGCAGCGTCGTCCTTGATCAATAGTATTGTATTTCTCTGGTGCAATGGGATTCTTGCGCATATCATGTGAATGGCCCATAATTCTGTATAGCCCAATCGCCGAACCAAAGCCTTTATTTGCTTCAAGGTAGCAAATATCAGTATTTCACTTGTGGCCTACAAGTATGCTAGAACAACTAGATTAGATGGAGAAATGCAATAGAATACACTGCTACCAAATTTACTTGAAATGCTGCTCAATGATAAATGTGTGATTCTATAAAAGTGATTTAATGTCTTTTTTGAGCTGTTCAACACGTAGCTCTGGTTTCACGGTCTGTCCGTTTGATGTTATGATGTGTGACAGAATGCAGCTATGTAGGCAGTTGTTGCAATATTGTTACATTTTTTGTCATTGTTTGTTTCAAGTGTGCTTTTTTAACATTTACTTAGTGGTTTTCTGGTGACAGGCCTGTGCTGTTAGTGATTTTAAGTGAGGGATATGTTAACACTCAACTAGACGCTCAAACCCATTTAATCTGAACAGAATGTGTTTAATAGTTTCCATTTTGCTTCCTACTCTAAAGACACTGATCAGGAGAAATTGTGTAAAAGAATAGCTTTAATATGAAAGGAAAGCCCAAATAAGAATTTGCTTAACCTATCCAAAGTGGTCAGATCAGTGATCTCAAAGAGAAGACCAACTAACTGGCCTTCATGAATGTTTGGGACAATGTTAAAGTAAGCCTCTACCAAGTCCTTTATTAAGAAATGCACATGAAACGTAGGCTCACTGGTGTTTTAATACCAGCTGCAGGGTGTTTCCGTCTAGTTTTAAAGGTTGCCTGTCCATGATTTGGCTATCGGAAAGGATTAAATGCATAGACAGAATTTAGTAGAACTGGATCCTTAATTCAAGTCAATTAACTCCTTTTTCTATGGATATAATCCTGTCATGAAATCCAGATGGATTCTTGTTTTTTTAAACTAAGCCCTGAGGGCTGGAGCCTCTTTGGGAAAGTTTTATCATTGGCCCTACATTAATTTGTATATTTGGGTAGAAAGAATATATATTCAGATTGATGTATTTGAATCTCCATATGTCAGTCTCTCTTTATAAGAGATCAGATTTGAACCCTTTGGGGTTTACACAGAAGGTTTTAGCTCAGTTTTTTAACTATTACCCTGTTTTTTATTTTTTATTTGTTAATGTGTATTCCTATGAGAATAGTGAGTTTTAATGTCCTACAATTGGAAAAGTTCCCAATTCGTACAACTGGCATGTTGTATGAATTCTATCATACATATTCTACATTTCTTTATACCCTGGATTCTTATTTTTGACTGGGGGGTTGCAGTGAAACCCTTCTTATAATGCACCAATACTAGAGAATAGAACATGTCTAAATAATAACCAAGTAAATGAGACATTTTAATTCAATGGTTTCCATTTTACCACGGTTATCATGCACAACCGACCATAACACCTGTTTGCTGAGCTAATTAGCCTTGAAATTGGGTACCATGCTGCTGCAGACAGGAAGCAGAACATTGTGCAAGAATTGGGTAATATTCAGAAATGTTTTCTACCCCCAAAATATCAGAACTTTTGCAGTTGATTCCCTTTTCCTGAACCCATCAGGTCCTTGCTTTAAGGGCAGAGCATTAAAAGTCCTGAGACATTTGTAGGTTTCTTTTTAAGGGGGAGCAATATAATATACAACCTGATGAAATGTTGTGTTCAGCTAGAAGGTTCTGTCTGTTCAGAATATTTTAACTTTGGATGAGTAAAGTAACATTGCTCAGTGACACCCAAAGTCAATAATTGTAATCCATTATGCAAGTTTTGAATTAACCCTTACATGAATGTTTTTGGCAGTGATATTAATAATAGAAGCAATGCCTCTAAAATTGGCCTTACAAACAATATATACTTAGACATCTGTGTTTGATTTTAACAAACTAAATAGCACCATTATTGGAAAAGAGGAAAAACATGTTTTCTTTGAAAGATCTGAGGGAACATAAGGTTCTATCAGATAAATGTATGGTTTTGATAGTAATTTCTCTTTCAATTACTCATTAACTACAATCTTTTTTTATTAGCATTGTGTGATTGGATTGCCATTTGAACCTTGTTCGACAGTCCGTAGAGGAAGGAGGATCACTTGAACAACTGACGGAATACCTACATTTTTACCAAAGTGTCAAGTAAGACTAATCCCAAGGTCTCAAAATGCTAAACATGGAAAAATTGCTAAAACACGGCAAAGGTTTGTGGTGTAACTACGAAACATTTGCTCTCAAATGCCCATGTCATTAATAAACATACTTATTTAAAAGGCTTAATTTATTGGGCTAGACCGGATGCTTCCCTGGCTGAAAAGAGTTATGAGCCGCCTGTCATCTCTAAAGGTCATTTGCTGTGTATGTATTTAGACTATGTGTTTATATGTTACATTTCATTCCCGTTTCTAAATTTGACTTGACTAATTTGACTTAGTCGTCTGAAACATTGAGGCTGTTTATGTGGAGGTTTTTTTGGGGTTACGCTTTACTGCCTATGTGAAATGTGTCTATGTAACAGTTTGTATTTTTTTCTAAAACATTTCAATAAATTTAAATTATTTTTTGTAATTGTTCTGTCTGGTATTATGTTTGTGTATGTAGGCATGGTATGACAAAGATTGATTTCAATAATTACCCATTAGAATCAAGTTGAATGGGGAGAGAAAAGAAATGTCATAACTATTTAGTACCAACAAATGTCTTGAAATTGAGACTATAATTGTGCATTTGTACATTGAAACAAAAGTTTGATTGCACTCCAAAACATTCTATAGAAGGATGCTATTTTCAATTTTGTGTCCCCTGAAACTGGATCTCCATTGAAGGTTCTGGATCATCCAACAGCATGAAAAATGCACATCAAATGTACTCCGGAATAGTTAATAAAAAATATTGGACTTTGCTAAAGTGGCCAACAATCCAGATCGTTCAGATTGGAATTCCAATTAGTTTATTTTCTGAGTTACAGTAATCAGCAAATTTCGGTAAGACGTGCGGTTTTGCAGTGTCAATGATAATGTGTGGAGACCAAGGTTCTTAACTTTCCATTTGAGGTTGAATGCCCCCCTCTGGGGAAAGGTTGCAATTGTATTTTAGTTAACATTTTCAAGATTAGGTACTTTCAAAGTACAGAAATACTGTCAGACAATAATGCAACATAACAGAAAAAGGTTGTATTGGTTTTATAATGAAAATTACATCAGAAAAACATAATTGTGTTCATAGTTTGAGGGCTGCCCTACACCAACTACTTATTTCAATGCTCACATTCAAGGCCCCAATACAATACAAAGCAAACTGACAGAGATCACATGATCTGTAACATTTTGTTTACATGGCCCATGGCCCATGTTGTGTTTTGAACTGTGAGCCGATGTCAAGCCGGATGGTCTTCTTTTTCCTGGAGGACGTGGTGTCCATGATTCCCCAAAATAATTTCTTATTGTGATTTGTCAGACCACAGGACAGTTTTCAGCTCGCCTCAGTCCACCTTAAATGAGCTCTGAATGTAAGGCCCAGTGAAGGTGGCGGCGGTTCTGGATTTTTTTTATATATGGTTTCTTTTTTGCATGGTAGAATTTTAACTTCCATTTGTGGATGCAGCTGTGTTCACAGACAATGGTTTTTGGAAGTGTTCCTGAAGCCAAGCAGTGATTTCCACTTCAGAATCATGTCTGTTTTTATTGCAATGTCGCCTGAGGGCCTACGATCATCCAGTATAGCTTTTTGGCCTTGTCCCTTACTTACAGAGATTTCTCTGGATTCTCTGAATCTTGAATGATATTATGTACCATACCATTACAAACTCTGCACTTTTACTCTGAGAAATGTTATTAAATTGCTGCAATATTTGCCTGTGCAGTCTGAGTGGTGAATCCCTCCCCATCCTTACTTCTGACAGACCCATCCTCTCTGGAATGATTTTTTTGATTCCCAATCATGTGACTGACTTGCCAATTGACCTAATTAGTTGTGTGATATTCCACCAGGTTTAGTTTTTTCTTTTTTCATTGTTGCCTCTAATGTCACAATAAAATGTCTCAGTTTCAGCATTTGATATGTTGCATTTGTACTATTTAATTATTTTACATTTTACGGGAATCGGGTTGCATATTGTTTATTGGGATACATGATCTACTTTCATTTAAATGTTATATATTCAAACAACATTTTAACAAATTACCGAAATGCTAGTATGTTGAAAGCTGTTCAGTCTGTTATGTTGGTGCCCAAAGAAATGCGCCAATTAAAGTATTCTACAGACCCTGCTAGTATTTCTCGGATGAACGTGGCGTCGTCGTTTGTGCTGCAAGCAGTGACATTTTACAATCTTCATAAAAATCTAAAGCAATCTTGCCAAGTAGGAATGTAATGTTTATAATAGTGATTATTACTGATAAAAGTGCTAAATATTACACATCCAGCCCAAACGATTTAGGTTTTACAAATATTTTATTTACATTTTTAATAAACTAATCAACGTTGGTACACACTCGTGGCAAGTTGCAATTCATGGTACATTTTAATAGTAAAACGCATGATACTTAAATATACAAATCTCCCATTATCTCATACATTCTTAATCAATTCCGCTCCGGCAGCGTACTTGTGCAAATGGCGGAAGCTCGCGTGATTGCGCAGTTGCAGGGCGGAGAGTGGAGTCAGGAGGCGTTCGTACGGGATTTAGCGGTACTGTAGTTCATTCATTTGTGGAGGTGGCAACAGTTTTCTACATGGTGAAGCAAATTAATTACGGTAATATGATGGTATTTTAATTGTTATGTGGAATAATCAGATAACCTTTTTCTGTGCAGTTTACAACTTTACTGTCGACTTATTTCAATATTTTTTTAGCTGCTATTACTGTAACGAAAACATGTTCGTAGCTACACAAGAAAGTTGTAGTACTGTACTTATTCGTGAACCTTTCTAATAGCTAACTACTACTGGACTTGCTTACAAATACAATGTTAAACGCGATAAATGCCCTACAGGACTTATCTCTTTAGGTTTATTAGATCGGTAGTGAACGTTAGCCGGTTGTGGCTTGATTAACTGTCAGTGAGTCACATGCTTACGCGGAAAATATGCGTCACAACGCGCCCTTTCGGAATTTGTCCCGCCAGACTGGAATGTCGTTTGGATGTCACCGTTTAACATCTATGTTTTCCATTCCTCCTATTTCTTGTTTAACGTAAAGGACGTTCGGATTCGCTGATTGAAAACACGTTTCTATAGTTACTTTAACTTACCTGTATAGCAGGTATTCAGAAGTAATTCTGGAGTTACTGTTTCTGTTCAAATTGCGTAACTTTAATCTGACGAATTCTCTTTACATACATTTCTCTTCTCTTACATCAGCACAGTAGATGGATCAGTGTCGTTACAGAAAATGAATGAAACAAGATGAAAAAAGAGATTGCAGCAGCGGTGTTTTTCCTGAAAAGACTGATAAAGAAGGTTAAAAAGTTGGAGACTCAGAAAGTTGACTTGTTTGTGGAGCGGTTGACTGTTGCCCTGCGGGAGAAGTTCAAGGGGCATTGGTACCCAGACAACCCCAGCAAAGGACAGGCCTTCAGGTAACTTTCTACTAATCAGAAGGCAGTCGGTCACCTTGCTGTCAATATCTTGACGTCCATACCAGGCAGTAACTTTAGGAACATCAAGTATAAGGGTAACGTGACACTGCAGACTCCCAACCTTTAAGATGTCTAACCCCAGACTAAATTAAAAACACAATAAAAAAAAGCTATGCCACAATTAACAAAGCTCCAGACACATTGCTGCCTCTTGCACAGAGAGTTAATTACTGTTGTACCCAGAATGATTAATTATTGAAAAGCTTAGGTGCATTATAATATGAAACACATTGTGCATTTTTTTATCAATTTATCTACTGCGGAACAGTTGGTATGATTGGAGTATATTTACTTTTCCACTCTGCAGGTGTATTCGGTTGAACAGGTTGCAGAGAGAGGATCCAGAGCTGCTGCTGGCCTGCCATGAAAGTGGGATTCAGTACAAAGACCTTGGCCTGCCAGTAGAACTTACCATTTGGGTGGACCCAGGGGAGGTGTGCTGCAGGTCAGTCTGGTTTAAGTGGAACCGATAGCGCTGCCGGTATACAGTTGATTCTCTGGAGATGCACCAATACCACTTTTTTATGTCTATCTTAAAAGTCAGTACTTATAATTGGTGTCTGCCGATACCGAGCGAGTACTAATCTGATACTGCCATTTCTATTTTCCCTTGATGACTGAATTTTATGTCATACAACGTTTAATGAACTACTTTTTTGATATTTAATAGCAATTTGAGCAACAATTATAACAGCAGCTAATCTTATTAAAGTATGTTTTAATACACTCCAAGGTAGAGTAAGGCATTTTTATAGTGATGTGGAATGGGAAAGTGGATATGTATTGAACAAATAAGTCACATCAGGGGAAAACTAGGCAAGTGACAAAACAATTTTACTTAAAGTGTGTATGAACATTTTCTTATTGGTATTTGGTTAAAATCATAAAATTCCACGTGAATTAGCACGTTTGGCTTGCCGTCCTCTACTGTAAATAACATTTAATATTTGGTGGCGTAACGCTTGCTTGCAATAACTGCCTCAACCCTGCGACACATCAACATCACCAAAGTGTTGCATTCTTCATTTGTGATGCTATTCCAGGCTTTTACCGCTGCTCCTTTCAGTTCTTGTTTGTTTCAGGGTGTTTCTCCCTTCAGTCTCCTCTTAAGGAGGTGAAATGCATGCTCTATTGGGTTAAGGTCCAGTGATTGACTTGGTCAGTCTAAAACCTTCCACTTTTTCCCCCTGATGAAGTCCTTTGTTTTGTTGGCCGTGTGCTTTGGGTCATTGTCCTGCTGCATGATAAACTTCCTCCCGATCAGTTTCAATGCATTTCTCTGTAAATGGGCAGACAAAATGTTTCTGTACATTTCTGAATTCCTTCTGCAGCTACCATCACTAATAAATGTTAATTTATATGCTTCGGATGTTAATTTATGAGCTTGTATGCTTCGGATCATAAGCAGTTCCTTTCTTCACTTTGGCCTTTCCATCACTTTGGTAGAGATTAATCCATAAGATTGTGTTCCAGAACTTTTGCTGCTCATCTCTGTACTTCTTTGCAAATTTCAATCTGGCCTTCTGATTCTTATTGCTGATGAGTGGTTTGCATCTTGTGGTCTGGCCTCTATATTTCTGCTCTCTGAGTCTTTGAACAATGGATTGTGATACCTTCACCACTGCACTGTGGAGGTTGTTGGTGATGTCACTTAGTGATATTTTGGGGTTTCTTACAATATTTCTGTCATCAACTACTTTTGTTTTCCTTGGCCAACCTGTTTGACATCTGTTGCTCAGTACACCAGTAGTTTCTCTCTTTTTCAGGACATTTCAAATTGTTGTGCTTGCTATGTCCCATGTTCATCGAGTGGCTCTGGTCAATTTTCCTTCTTTTCTCAGCTTGACAATGGCTTGATTTTCTCCCATAGACAGCTCTCTGGTCTTCTTGTTGGTTTATCCTCTTTAACAAGAAATGCCCTCTTTATAGTTTTAAACCAAGGATGGAAACTTAGACTCGTTATGTAGAGCTATTTAATGTTTGAAAAGTCAACCTAAAAGGCAACCCCTGGGCAACAAGAAACATCTGTCAGTCACATGTTCCAATACATTTGCTCACTGGAACAATGGGTGGGTTCAAAAAAAATGTGGTCTGTCCTGAGTTGTTTAACACATCTAGATGTGAATACCAGGAAATTAAAGCTGAAATTCTGAACTCTTGTCTCATACTCATCTTTTGATCTTAAACCCAAATGTTTTCAGTGAACAACGAAAACAAAGCAATTTGCCTTGCTGTTCCAATACTTTTGGAGGGGACTGTATATGTGACACAAAATGAGGAGAATGCTATTTTTTTTATAGTTAGATTTGGTTGGTAATGTTGACCAATATGTATATTGTACTACATCATTGTTTATGTATCTCATCTTGTTCAGAATTAAAAAGTCACCTTTCATTAGCACTGCCATTTGCATTTCTAATAAAGATAATTTTCATTAGCACTGACCAGAAAGAGCTTGTGGATTTGTGACAAGAAAGCATTTTTCTTGCTGTCTCTGATTTGGTGATGCAAAAAAAATGTAATTCATGTTTATTTCATCCATATAAAATACTGGTTAGTCAGTTGCTAAACAATGTGGATATCAAACATCTACACACCACTATTAGAAATTGGCAACTTCTGTTTTGTAAAGGCAGAAATCAAGACAATGTTGAAGTGTATGAATGTATGCTTGTTTATGTTTAGATAACAAAAGAATATCCGTACCCCGGAAGTCACAATCATTTAAAGCGCAACAATAGGTAGCCAATGGACTTACGGTAATTCTGTCCTGCCATGTCTATAAAGGAGTGGCCAACCGGAAGGTTCTTTGACATGAGATTGTCTTCATAAACGATATCTTATGAACTCAGTCTGTAACTTCATGAACAATAGACTATCAAATGCAATAAATAACTGAATGATTCTCTCCCTTCATGACTGGGTACAGAATCATTATTTCAACCACTTTACAAAACGGCTGATTTCTAACAACAACTTGGGGATGCACAGATAAGAAAATTATTGGCAATGCAGATGTTGGCCAAGACCTCATATCCGCTTAAGTTTAAATGGAGCAGGAGAAAAGGACATTTTTAGAGATTGCCTTCCTTAGATTTACAGTCGAGAAGGAGAACTGACCCTACTCCCCCAGCACAATAATATAGCAGCATAAGGCCCCGCACAGGGCCTGACAGACAGAAGGTCAATCCATCCACATTGCCAAGCATCAAACAAAAGGACACCAACCAACCGCAACCACCCTGAAATGAGGGCCAAGTATTGCCAGCAGAGTTCACCCAAGCTGATGATGCTTTTAATTGAAAAAAAAATCTGTTATTAGTAATACAAATAAATACACATTTGTTTATGTAACTTTACTTTATATTTACGCTGAAGATTTTGTAACTTTCAATGCAAAATCCTTAGAATCCAAAAGAAAGCAGTAACCTTTACATAGCACTGTTTAATTGGATGTTTATATTTAGTTATCATGGTCAGTCCTACTTTACATACATGACAGGGTTGGTTTTTGTATTGTTTACCCATCAAAAAAATTATTAAGACTCAAAATATCACCTTTTGTTGTCTTCCACTTTTGCACAGGTATGGTGAGAAGAACCTTGCTTTTACGGTGGCCTGTTTTTCTGGCAGGGCACATCACAAGGTTGATCAGGAGGATGTGAATAAAAAAGTTACCTGCACAGTGGAGAGGGTAACATCGGACTACTTCTCTGGTTCCTCCTCAGAGGAGGATTGTGGCCTAAATGGATCCTGTCTTCCCCCTACCTTCCACCAAAATCGCCCCACAAATCAGGTACATCCTGATTTGCAGAGATTGTTTTCTGTGGTACCCAAACTTTTAAGTTTGTGGTCAAAAGGTTTTCATATGAACTGAAAGTGTAATAATAGGCAATTAGATTTTAAACTGTGTGCATTGTTGAAATGTATACTATATAAAAATTATACTATTACCCGCAACGGTTTTGGACAAATAAAGAAATCTGTACATCATAGAAAATGTGCACATACTCAGGGCACCTGCAGTACCCATCTGGGTGTTTGTGCTCCATTGTTGGAGCACCACAGTCTTTGAACAATTTTATTCACACTATAGAGATGTTTCAGACTAACAAATTAAATGTATATAGCATGAATATACACTTTTTAAAATGTTGTATTCACTTTTGGGACAAAACTTTATCAGGGCTGATGGAGCTTGTCAGTGTTTGGGAAATATTGTGAATCTTCTCATTGCCCCCCTGTAAAAACGATTTGGCAGAATTGGCAAAAATTGTGTTTTTACATTATAGAAGATGTTTTGTGCACAGTCTTGTTAATGAAATACGTATTGTTGTGTGATTTATGCCCTAGTTCTGTCTAAATACCTTCTGTGTCAGCTTTGAGAATGTTGGAGATGTTGCTAAACAGTTAGGCCCAATATACAATACAAGTATTTGGACAGCGACACCAGTCTTTGTATTGGCTCTGTACTCAGCATTATGCATTTAAAATGATACAATCATTAAGCTGTTGAAGTGCAGACTGACAGATTAAATGTGCGGGTATTTGCATCTGAACTTTGTAGGAATTAAAGCCATTTTAATACATATTCCATTCATTTTAGGAGACCAAAAGTAATTAATAAAAATGGACGGTCTTAAAGTCATCACATTTAGTATGTGGTTGCAAATCCTTTTAAGATGATACAGGGCCTTGATACAGTCCTTAGCCATGGTATATTGTCATTTTACCACAAGCCCCCCAATTAATTCTATTGCTACTATAAACCGATTTAACAATGCAATTAGAAATGTAAAGTGCTATTTTATACCATTGGTTTATATTCTAATACAAAACATCTTTCTGACAATCAACATTTAAGTGTACCTTTTTTCCCATTTGAAGATGATCTACCCTGCCGTGCTTATTTGGCATCCTCCAGTGCCCAAACAAAGGAAGATGGTGCCAGGTAAAGGATATAATGGCCCTCCACGTAACTCTGGCATTGTACTTCAAGGAAGACCCCTACAGACCTTCAGACACAACAGTTGGTGCCCCCCTGGCCACAGAGGACGGCACGGATACTGGGGTGGCACTCCAGGTCTCGCTTACAGTAAAGAATAACACTAGCTTTTGATAATGCAGTTGGTTAGTTCATATGCGGGAGTGTATTAATTCTAGTCCATCAATTACAAACTGCTTGACTCAACTTTGAACGTTTTGTTTGAATGAATGAATACAGCGTAGTGTCCCAGTGGGCTGATAGCTATTCCATTACTTGTTTGAAACACAGTAGGAGACTGTTGAACTAACATATTCTTGGTGATACTTTCCCCTCGATTCAGCAAAATGCATATCTTCGAAATTTGTCCAGTAGCAGGGCTTAAGCTTGTCTATTTCAGATTTCATTGATAGAGACAGTTGAGTGTCATGACAAAATAGCCATTTGGGTTTGACACCCACCGGTCTTGATCATTTTGAAGATTTGAAATTGACAAAATGGAAGCTATCTATTTGATGGACTACTTTGTGGATCTATTTTAAGAGGTATTGCATTTTTTTACAAATTCAGACAAACTGGACATTAGCACCATTTTTTTGTGTGGCCATATTGAGAAGCCGATGGTAACTCTGAAAAACAGGTTTAGGAATAATCTCCTGCTACAGTTTACATAACTGCTGTCAGCCTGCTGGGACACAGCCAGTACAACTAGTTGGAGTTAAGACTGTTCCAGGTTCCCTGACCTGTTGAAGGGTAACCATGAGAACCTATATAGTTATTGTTGGAAGGAAAGAGGAATGAGGGAGCAAACAAAATCCAATAAGATGACTGACTTATTTTTAAGAATTTTTCTAGTGAAATGGTTATCCTGGAATTCATATTTTTTATTAGCTAACTCTTTGCACTTTGGATAATTTGTAATCATGTTAGTAAATCCACAGGGGTAATTGATAATTGGAATTTTACATGTATTTTATAGATATGAACATGTATACTGTATTTATATTTGATTCGAGAATTGTATGTTGCCTCGTATTGTACTGTCCATCGGTTAGGTTTGAATGAAAAATAGTGTTATTTATTCATGGTGCACTAGGATTACACTAGCATTATTGCTACATTTTGGTGCTATTGGAGTATTGGAAGCTTACTTGAGTTTACATGTTGTAATGTTTCACCACTGATCTTTTTTATGATGACTACAATAGCTAATCTGTTCATAGTCAATGTTAAGCAAGCTAGCACATTTAAATGAGTAATATTAGCAAAGGTATCAAGCTAGCTAACTTTGTATCGGTTGAAGAATTATACTCGCAATAAACTCACATGAACACAATGTTGGACTGAACACCTAGTTCCTATTTCTGACAAGCATGTGCTAACCACTTTAATTATGAGATATTAAACACATGTTCTTATAGTATTCCAATGCTGTCTTGATTTATTTGACTACTTTAGAAATTGAAATGTCTTCATAACTATAGAAATAACTGGTATAAATTTAACATCTCAATATTTAAAAAGTTTTAAGTACCCATAAATTCCGGACTATAAGCCGCTACTTTTTCCCCACACTTAGAACACTGCGGCCTATAATATGGTGCGGCTAATGCATGTTTTTTTTTCATGACGCCAAAAACTGTAGACCAATAAAATTGATGAGTACAGTTACTTCACAGAGGTCCAATGAAATTGTGCAATACATCATGTGCACTTTTACAGTTAATTATGGTCTTGTAAATCAGTCATTTGTACTCACCCTCATCAACATGGAAGACACTATAAGAAAAGCATACAATGCCAATTTTAAGTTAAAGGCAATCCGTCTGGCGTTTGAAGGAGATTGAGCTGCTGCACGTCATTTTGGTATAAATGAATCGATAGTGAGACGGTGGAGACACCAGCGTGAAGAACTGACTCGATGCAAAAAGACGACAAAAGTGTAATATCTTTCTGTGTAAATATCTCATACAATGTGGGATACCTGCGGCTTAAAATCCGGTGCGGCCTGTACAAGTACAAAATGTATTTTCTTTCTAAAATTAGAGCGTGCGGCTTATAATCAGGTGCGCTCTGTATTCCGGAATTTACGGTATATATTTAAATGTCACCTGTTAAATTTTGTTGCCAACTGTTTTACAATGAAAACTGTTAATTCCCAATGGAAACATTTACATATACACTGATCAGCCATAACATTATGACCACTGACAGGCTAAGAGAATAACATTGATAATCTCGTTTTCATGGCGCCTGTCAGTGGGTGGGTTTTATTAGGCTGTAAGTGAACATTCGGTCCTCAAAGTTGTTAGAAGCAAGGAAAATGGGCAAGCGTAAGACTCTGTGTGACTTTTGACAAGGGCCAAATTGTGATGGGTAGGGTCAGAGCATCTCCAAAACTGCAGCTCTTGTGGGTTGTTCCTGGTCTACAGTGGTCTGTACTTCATGGGCGGCCAAGGCTCACTGATGCGTGTGGGGAACGAAGGCTGGCCCGTGTGTTCTGATCCAACAGACGAGCTACTGTAGCTCGAATTGCTGAAAACGTTAATGCTGGTACTGATAGAAAGGTGTCAGAACACAGTGCATCACTGTTTGTTGCATATGGGGCTGTTTAACAACAGACCAGTCAGGGTGCCCATGCTGACACACAGGGACGGCGACAGGAATCCCAGGGCCCGGAACAAAATGTAACGTTTCTCGATAGTACAAAATACCAAGACTGACTGACTAATAAATAAATATATCCATAAGGGCCCCGGGCCGCGGACAATGTTGCCGGATTATCCCCGTCGTCGTCACAGCTGACCCCTTTCCACTGCCGAAAGTGCCTTCAATGCGCATATGAGAATCAGAACTGGACCATAGAGAAATGGAAGAAAGTGGCCTGGCCTGACGGATCACGTTTCCTTTTACATCATGTGAATGGCCAGGTGTATGTTCTTCACTTACCTGGAGAACACATGGTACCAGGATGCCTTGTGGGAAGAAGACAAGCCGGTGGAGGCAGTGTGATGCTTTGAGCAATGTTCTACAAGGAACCCTTGGATTCTGCCATTCATGTGAATGTTACTTCGATATGTTACTTTCCCTGATGGCATTGGCCTCTTTCAGCTGGACAATGTGCCCTGCCACAAATCAAAAACGGTTCAGAAATGGTTTGAGGAACACAATGAGTTCATGGTGTTGACTTGGCCTCCAAATTCAACATATCTTAAATAAATTGAGCATCTGGGCTGATGTGCTGGGCAAACATGTCCGATCCATGGAGGCCCCACTTCATAACTTACAGAACTTAAAGGATCTGCTGCCAAAGTCTTGGTGCCAGATACCACAGCACACCTTCAGAGGTCTAGTGGAGTCCATGCCCGGATTGGTCATGGCTATTTTGGTGGCAAAAGGGGGACCTACACAATGTTAGGCAGGTGGTCATAATGTTATGGCTGATCGGTGTATATACAAGGCTGGAAATTAAGCTTGCCAGCTAGCCTCAAGCGAGTAGTTTACATTTCTGGCGAGTCTAAATTTAGAATTGCTAGTCTGTCAGGCGATTGAACTTTTGCCGATTTATTCGAGGTAGTTTTAAATGCATTGACTGAAGATAATGAATCATCAACCATCATTTTAGGAGGCTCATAATCAGTCCGCCAGACTCCTTAAAATAGAGTCGGAACCTTCGCTAAGCCCCGCCCCCTTGGTAACTGTAGCTACAACTGTATAGTATTCTAATATATTTTTCTCTGTACAAGCTACGAAACACGTCAATAATTTTAGAATTAGTTTAGCGCCAAAACAAAAAAGATGCGTACAGTAGACTGACGGTTTGTAACCTGTTGGTGTGTTTTATACACATTTGTCATGTTCACTATTAAATATATCCAGTAGTAATATCACGTTCATTAGCCTAACAACTGTCGTTAAACGTTACATTATCTTGAATGCAGCCTACGTTTGAGTGAATAATTCTGTATGCACAAATTAAATAATATACATTTATTTTACTAATTACACTTGGTTGGATATTTTTGGGTGACATGCAGGTAAAACTGTTCTCTCATTCTAAATGGTTCTATTATTGCGCACAGACCAATGAAACATGAATACTAGAAAAATATATAGAAAACATACATTTATAAATGTTCTTTACTCTGTAAAAGAGTTACAAACAGGACTAATTACATTTAACCCGGCCTAGTGGATATTGTGGCCAACTTGCCCGGATGACGAGTGCCAAAAATCCTTAAGATCCACCCCTGTGTATATATATATATATATATATATATATATATATATATATATATATATATATACACACACAAACATACGAGCTATTAGTGATCACTGCATGGACGGACAGATTATTCACAATCATTTTAAGTACATTTAATTCCGTTATATGGGAGAATTGGTCAGTGGTATGCATACTTAAAGCACTTTATAATCTCAATATTGAACAACATATAACACATGTGAAGTGTTTAGCTTGTTTCATGGACTGATAACAATCTCCCGCACAGCAGATGAAACGTCTTGCCATTTTGCATTCAAATGTAGCAAACTGAAACATCCAGGAAAGGACCTCTGAATGTTGATATAGAATGTTTAACGAAATGGTACGTCGTTAAATGAGGTACAAAAAATACAGCCATGTCAACACTGGCTCTACGTTAAGGTTTTGCACTTACATTGGCACATTAAAAGCGTTTTGGGACTATTTTATAGCTTGGCTTGTTTACAGTATTGAAAACAACTACAGTAAAATGTAATGTTCTCTACTTTATTGAAAATATGTATTGTTGTTAACGCTTGTAATACAGCAGGGGGCGTGAAAGTATCTTGATATGGATTATCTAAGCATACTCCGGAAATCACGTGTCTAGACTCCAGCTCCGCTATGCACCTGCTGATGGAAAGAAGGGAGCGGATAGTTTAGATGCTTCGGGAGAGTGGTTGGTTTTGTCGGGTGAATCGCTGAAGTTCCTTACTCACCCGTTTTTAAAAGAAAAGTGTTGGATTACACAGAAATGGATGTCACGATATCCTACCTCGGCTGTGTGTTGATTTGTTTAATCGCAGGTAAGTTTTACGTCCACCACTTACTTTTTATCCAATTTTCGTAAGAGCGAGCGAAATGGAGTGACCTATTCACGCAGCTAATTTCGCTCACTCTCGAGCAACACTACTCTAGTACTGTAATAAGTTTCGTGTTTGCCCACATTTGCTGGCTGCTCTAGGACTAATATAGTAATTTTAATTTTGCTAATTTGGTTATTACAGTTAACTTGGAATGATTACAAATTACTAGTTTAGCGTAGTTTGAAAACTAAGACTTCAAATATTACGGCAACTGGCAAACACTTGTCGACGTCTTTGTGATGAATCAGAATTCCAAATGAAAGTACGTGGTGCGTTAAATACAGGAATTTGACTTGAACGTGTTTTCCGACCTGGTGTTTCGAATCACCTTTTGATGGATAATTAATGAGCTTGAAAAAACAACTAACATTTCGAAGGGTTTTTGAACGATACTTTGCTAGGTTTGCTGTTTTGTATCGGGTTGTTACTGTATTCTGACCTGTAAAAACTAAAACGAATAGGCTTGTTAGTATTGCAGACGTTTAAGTCTGCCATCTGCCAACTGTATTAACTGTATCCCCCTTCCCGCGCGAGACGGTGGTGAATGCGGTGGAGGTGCTTTCGAAGCTCCAACAGAAATTTATGACGCTATAGTAGCTGAGTGTCGACCGGATTTGTTATTGAAATCTGTTTTAATGTTGCTGTGTGATTGTCCTTGAACCGTTCGGCCTCTTTAGGATCTAGAATGCAGAACGTGGACTTACTGGAATTGGCAAATTATTTGTTTCAAATCAACATCCTTCACCATTAATAATGGGGGGTGATTTGTTGAGGTCCATTTTCTCCCGCTGCCTGCCAATACTATCCCACGGTCTTGTAACAACGTTTTTCAGATATCCTACCATTAATCAACAGTAGTGGTTAAAAAGATTAGATGGCTCAGAAAGAAGCATGCGACTTGCTGTGCTGTCATTGCTGGTTTAAATGTCTGTTCAAACTGTTGAAATATGTAGGGTGTTGACTCTCAACATGTCAGGATGAAAATGACCATCCGCAAGTCAAACCATGCCGGTGGAGTTTTAACATTGATTACCAATAAAATGACACCACTAAAACGAGTGTCATCTGGAATGCACTTACTACAAATTGTGTTATTGCTGGTTAGTATTTCACTGCTGGGAGAGAATTTAGCACTCTCAATATTTGTGTGTGTGCCACTTCAATACTTGTCACTGTCCTGGAATGCTCACTGAAACCGACCCATCCCTCCTCCTCCTTACATAAAATTAAACCAATGGCACGGTATAGATGAAGTGTTGCTATCAGTGTTTGCCGGTGACCTGTAGCTCAAAGGTTCCGTGAGCTTTTAAAGGGGAGCTGCCTTTGCCCTGAGCCACTCCATTGGCTACTGATAAACCCATGCAATAATGAAGTGCTTTGTTTACACAGGCATGCATGTCTGTGCTGTGTTTAAGCCCTGCGACAGTGAGGGTAATGTATTAAGGTCCATTTAAGGGCGTTGTTATACTTTCCCTACAGTGCATGTTTCTCATGCTATACATCGTTGTACATGAGTAAAGGCTCATTACCATCATAATGGCTGTATGGGCCCATCATTTTAGGGCCCTGTCCCACTTCAGCAGAACAGTCAAGTTTGCAGGGCTCTAATGTAATTTCTAGTACTGGTGATACTAATGGAAAAGTTACTATTATCTTTCTGAGCCATTATTTCTTTCTGCCTGGAAGACTGACAGGTATTATGCCTGGTGCCATGTATGTGTGCTCTACCGACTTGTATGTTGCGAGACCAGTTCTGTGATGACACAATTTTGTGGCAAAACATTATCTGACATGCTCCAGTCCCATTGGGATATGGAGGCTCTCCATGCTACCTTTTCATTAGAATCAGCTCTTAGAGATGACATTGCCAACTACCACTATACATAGGCAGAGATTTGACACTAATTACACTATTTGTATTCAACATCAAACTAAATATTTTAGCCAACACTCTAAACGTCAAACCAAATGTCATCTAAGCTAACTGTACAGTGGAATGGTAGACTACTTGATAAACATTTGTATTAGCTATCAAAACGTGGTCATGCCAACAAACAATCTGCTGAATCGTGGGGATGACATGCCTTGGATCAAGAATAGTGTACATGTTCTGACAATGATTTTAGAGAAGTGTATCTGATTCAGGATGTGTTTTTTCACAAACATGCTAATAAACTCCCCCAACTTGTAGAAACATCATTAGAGAATATGTTTCCTTTACATTGGCTAAAGGGGCATTCATATCTAGCCAGTGTGAGTCAATCTTGGTTATTTAGGCTCAAGCTGGCTTCTTTCAAGTATAGAGCTGGCTTGCAAAGGGCAAGAGACAAAGGAATGTTATTTTTGAGAACATGTGGATTCATATTTGGGAGGAATGTGGAAAGCAACATTGAGGAAGTTATGATTTGCTGAGAGAAATTTAAGGAAAACAGGCCCCGTTTGGAGGATTTGCATTGTGTTTCCTGGGATTGGCAGGGCTGGGCTTGATGCAAGAGGTTGTTTGGAAAAGTGTTGTGTTGCTTTAAAATATAGTTAAGCATTTGTTTACCTGAGACTCCAGTTTGCACTGCATTACCAAATTGGTTCCAATTTAGAGCTTTCCAAGCATCACATTGGTTCAACATCACAAGCTGGGTCCCAAAGTGATGCATGGACATCCTATTCACAAGGGGTTTAAATGCAACAAGGGCTTTTTAAACTGAAGTAGGATTAATGTAGTCTTGCTTTTTAAGTTAATGTATCGTTTACTACTTCATAGGCCCTCTATAACTGCTTAAAATATTATTGACTCACAAATATTGGCCTTTGTGAAGGAGATTATGTTCAAAGTGTTATTTTTTGTTTCTTAAGAATTAGACTTTTTAACTAAGGCTAACTTTGCTTACAGAGGCCAATATGTTCACAGGGACATCAAGGCTTCTATCAAGGCTGTCCATGATGCTTTCTGTGTGTGTCGTGTCAGAGGCACATTCTTCATCTTCTCCATAGTCTGTGACAGCCCTGTCCAGTCCTGGCTGTGTTAAACAGATGACTGTAGACATCCTCCAGCCAGTCAGCACTTTCGCTGTGTTTGGTTGAGTTGCAGGCCCTGGACTGTTATTTTCCCTGAAACCCGAGGAGGTCTCCTGTAGCTCTTGCTCCGTGGCCTGCTTTGTTCCTTTCCCTCGACCCCTGGCCTTCTCTGCCCCCCATCTCTTGCAGTAGAGGGGTCAGGCCTGAGTCAAGCCGGGTGACCTAGGGTAAGGAAAACGTACGGAATGCTGCAAACCTAAAATGTCGTTACCTGATAAGCTTGCAGCTCTTCAAGGCCCCCACTGGGAGCTTGTTGCTAGGCTACGTTTGAAAAACAAGCCAGCGGCCTTGGAATGTGATTGGGTGTGGGTCTTGTTCAGATGAAACGTTTGCTGGGACCCTACTAGTCTTGGTAGGACTCATGTCTTTGTGGACCACATGTGAATATACACGTGTATGTTTCAAAACATTTGTGTATTTCTGTATTAAAAGCAAAAACCTGTATCCCTATTAATGTTTAGTTGAAAATTATATATATTTATCCAGATTGAAGTTTAGCCTATTTATAGAAAAGCAATTAAATGTGATGGTCTAAGTCACAGCAATGCTTAAACCACATCCAGAGACATAATCTGAGAACAATTTATATTTGGGTGAAGTTATTCTTTCAACTAAAGCTGTTTAGTGTTCTTGTTGCACATGTTTTTGTGTGTGCTGAACAAATACCCAGTAGATTAATTGCACTAATTATGATACCATTCTGTTAGGTGGGCAGGATACATTGGGCATAGGATACTTTGTTGTTAACATTTAATCAGTAAGGTTTTGAAGACAGCCTTTAGCTATTAACAAATGTGTTATTTGAATTAGCATATATGCTAATGGCTACACAAATTGGTAGAATAATGGGCCGCAGAAAAAGATGGCCACTGTGACTGCCTGTTCATTATGTTTCAGTAAAAATAATTCACTGATGCATTCTGTTCATGTTTTATACTAAATGCCTTTTGTTGATTTCCATCAATGCATTGCTTTTTATGAATCACATTGCAGAATGATTTGGTGCGTCCATCTATTATTCTAGTGGTTCTCAATCTTTTTTAGTGACTGTACTCCCACTTTTTACTACCACATTTTGCTATTCTCTGAATGTCACTGAAGTATCCCTTCATGTGCATTTTACCTGTGAGCCTATCATCCCATGGTTCTTCTAAGCTACCCCCTTTGGATAGCCTAAGTTCCCCTGGTTGGGGACCACTGCACAATACCATTATTGTGGTTCATATTGGGGACTTCTTCATTTGAAACAAATGTGTAATACTACAGCACTAAAAGTGGACAATAAGGTGTAACATTACACTTTTAAAAGGTGTCCTTATACAGTGTCATTTTAAAACTGAATTTGGCTTAAAGATAAATGGCTCTTCAGCGTGTCTGGTTTTCTGTTTCACTGTGATTTTTAGTATTAGTAAAACACCAGCAGGATAACAGATCCATTTCTTAGTTTTTCATGGTTAACTTTCATGGTTAAATCTTGTAAGGGACACAGCAAGAGCGATATGAGCAGGCATCATGACTGCTAGTAGTCATACAGGGACCCAATGTAGATGAACAGTTTTTGTTGAGGTCCATTTCTTATTCAGTTCTTGTGACATGGCTGAAACTGTCCCAGTCCTCCTTGCTTCAGATTGACTGCGGCAGCAGCCAGCTTCACCTCTGCCCGTGTTGCCCCTCTCACTCTGCCTGAATCCCTGTCCCTGGAAAATAAAACAAGAACATGTAGAATCTGACACAATGTTGCTGTGTCCTCTACATTCTGATGAGGACGCTGGTCCATGAATATTCAGAGACCCAGACGGGACCTTAAATATTTTAAAATACCGGAGTCGTACAGGACTGCGTCGACTGACTAGTCCTGTTCTCATCTGCCTGGCAATGCGAAACAACTGTGATCCCAGAACCCTTCACCTGAACTGACTTTCAATCCCCTTTAATTTAATCATTTAATTCCTATTTGGAGAGCTAGTGGACCATTATGCCGTGCCATTACAGCCAGTGATAGTGATTAATAGTTGTTCTTGTTTTCAAGCTCCATTTACAGGCCCGTGTTGAAGCCACTCTATATTCTGAGTTTATTTCTTATTCACGAGTTCCGGGGGCAATAATTTTGCCTGCTGCTGTTGCGGCTGCCAATGTGCTCTGTGAAGAAGACTTATTGATAACCCTTTACTTGAACCAACGGTAAAGCCTGGCTTGGTCGTCTTGTAACCAAGAGTGTAAATAGTCATACCAACATGTTTTTTCTCCATTGTGTGATACAACAATGTGAATGGTGAGGGGGATGTGGAAGCTACATTTTCTGTCCTCTGGTGTGTAACCTATCAATAAAAACAAGGTCGCTTCACAGCTCTGATTCTCCTCTCATTAGTCATCAATGGGCCTTCAGTGTGTTAAGACTATAAACAGCCCCATCATATCTATCACTGGTCCAGTCGATGTGCCGATACACACAGCCTTGCAACGCCCTTTATCCCTAATGAAGAGTAATGGTCCCATTGATGGATAAACAGCTAACGGCGACTGACATGGGATTTAATATTCACCGCATAGGAACTAACCTGTTCCTCTAGGCGAATTATTACACTATACTAGCTAAGAAGTTGTGTTTTGCAAGACATTTGTGATTTTTTTTTTGTTGCCAGATGTATCTTCTTATCTCATACTGAAGAAGAGTTTCTTCAAAGATGGAGTATGGGTTTATTGACAGCATCAGGATCCTGAGGTCAATTTCATGTCTTCAAACCTTCAATATGTTCTCTTATTTCTCAATACAACTAATGTAAGTAATAAGCCCCTTGCCATGAGACTTGTGCTTGCTTCTCTTTCTGAGAAAGACAACATACTTGGACCAAAATTAGAGTTTTTACAAGAAATTCGATAAAGCCTCCAGCTATCAGTCATTTTAAGGCATTTTGAGTTTGTTTGATCCTCTCGTGGAACGTTGCTCCTCTGAAGATTTTGACGTTCATCAGGCTGAAAGTTCCTTCTGATGAAGAAAAGGATTAGAACTCACTGCTTTGGGTTTATTTCTAAACATATTTGGCTCTCAAAGTCTGAGGGCAGCCTTTGTCTTGCCCTTATCCAAGCGTTTTTACAGTTATTTTCTGCTTCTTATGCAGGCTGTTTGTTCTGGATATTCTGCTTATTTAGGTACGTGGTCCCAGTATTACAGCTTAATAAAGGCTTATTGCTTCGTTTCACTTTGGGCTACTACACTGAGCCAGTGGTGGATGTCCAAGAGATGTGACCCAACATGATGTTTGGGGACATCCTAAAAACACTTGTTTGCAGGGTGTTGTGACGCTACACAATGTGACAGGTTTGACCCAGGGGAGCTCCAGCTACAGGGGGTTTTAGGCTTTCAGCCCATTCCTATCTGCCAGCTAGATTCTCACCAGGTCTCTTAAAGGTTTCGGGATTGACCCAGATGAATGAAGGTAAAATAGAAATGGAATGAAATAGGTTTCAGCTCAGTACAGTCACTGCTCTTAGCAGTAGAACTAACTACCATATTTTCGCTGGCGTATACAAAGCAACCTTGATTGTGAAACTTATCCATGCATTTCTTTAGATAGAAAGCCTCTGCCTGCCTTGAGGCTATTGCATGCATTCAGTTTCTATTAAGATGTGATCAGGTACATGTTTCCTGTTGTTAACATGTTCACAGAGTTTTACAGTGCATTGTTTAAATATCAGAGTAGCCTGTCTTTTCCAGCATTACATCCTCCATGCACATCCACTAACAACACTGGGCATTAATTGCAAGTCTTATCTTGATTCATTTCTTGGCTCTGAAGATATTCATCACATGGCTGAGGTGGACTGATTTTCGGGAGACAGGTTTGGGAAGCAGCTGTTGAAGGAGAAATGTTTTGAGTCTTTAACGCATTGAGAAACACTACACATTGTCTACAGCCAGCACGCACATGGGAGAAAGGCAAATGAGCAGACTGACCGTCCTTGATTCAAAACCCCACTAGTCTGGCATTACCCTCTGGCATTGTTATTCATGTCATTAGACATATCATTCTGGTGTTAAATGAGGCAAACTGTAATAATCTGTATTGGTATGACAATGAATATGCTTTCCACGTCAAGTATCTTTGCCTTATAGCTGCTTACAAAGCTGACTCTTAAGGTTTGGATTTGATTAGAACATCAGAATACGATAAAATGTTTTGTTTCAATGAGACAAAGATTAACATTATCATAGTAATGGAAAGACTGGACAGAAAAGGATCTGTCCAGGTTCTACTGCATACAGACCCATTTCTGAAATATAGTGGATGGGGCATAGAAGACAATGACCCCACAAACTGCCATAGCAAACTAAGGAGGTTTCAGGGTAAGGTTTTTGGGTTGATTGTATATTTTGACCTCAAATTAAACAATTATTTTATCAACAAAAATGTTGAGCTAAAAGAAAAAATGCTTTCCTTTCTCAAAAATCTGGGAGGGCACTGTGTATATATTTCAATAAGATATTGTGATTTTTGATGTAGGTCTCAAACATTGCTCACTTTTACAAAGTGATGAGAGTTAAAGAAAACAACAAATACGCTTCTTTAAAATGTCTTTGCTTATCATGCAATAGTTCTAAGTGGGTTTAGAAATGGCATTTTTAAGGCTATTTGTATGTCTTTTGTATCTTTCCCGAAAGGAATGCTTTGGACTTGAACGCTAACTTAAATTCTACCATTCCCATAACTGTAAAACTTTACTAGTGACTATGACAAAATTGTTATGGTATACTTTTTTAAAACCTGTACCCTTTTTGTAATGTAGGAGTTTAAATTAATCAAGAAGCACTTTCAAGTTCCATTGTCCAGCACCATTACATTTCAATTTCAGATTGTGGGCGAGTGGGCGGGTGGGCGAGCGTTCAGTTTGCAGTGGTCTCTTAATTTGAACCCTTATATATCCACTCTGCAATATCATGAATCTCATACATTGAAGAGAATAATTGTATTACGTGACCCTTTTTATAGTGATATTGTTTTCTAAAGAAACAAACTAGCCATGGAGTAATTGGAGTCATTGTTTGTACAAGAGTACGATTTATGTTAATAAACGTTCTGTTGCCCACATTAATGTAATAGCTTAGGTAGAAGTTGCATTCCTTCTGTTCAAATAGCGTAATAGTTAAAGACAGTCTGCCACATAGAAAACCGCAGCTTGATACCAGCCAGGGACAACAACATTCATCCCTTTTATTCATGGGCTGGCTGAATTAGGCTTGCCTGTTTCCTTTTCTAGTTCCTAAGGCTGAGGGAGCATGGAAGTACAAGCACTTGTATAAATGTTTTATTTCTCCTCTTAATTGGTTTTCAATGTATTTAAATAAATAATTGTAATGAACATTACCCTTATTACTACTGTACAACATCCTGCACATCCAGGTATTTTAAAAATAGTGTCACAATCTGCTGCTACCGGCTGCCCTCTCTTTTAACCTTGAAGAGCAAGGCCCTCTCCCGCTGGCACACTCACGCTTTATGACTATGGGCGAATATGTAAGGAGATGATGACCGGACATCTGTTGTTCCCCCTCTGGGGAAGGCTGAGTTCCTGAACCACAGCAAGGTCATTACAGTAGTGCATCTGACAGCCACCGGCCGCCATGTCAGGAAGTCAGCAGCTCATCCAGGTCAGTCACTGGCTGGAGAAAGGGGACAATGGCCAGTGGGATTGGCTGTGTTACATAGTGGTTAGGCATAACCTGTTCATGACTTTGACCACATGGGTGTGTTTTTGTTGAAAGTAATTAAGGGGTGGATTGTGATCTAGCAATTACCTTCCTGCATACTTCTCAGTGGTGTTCAGACTTTTGCATGTGTGATGCGCTGTATAGGTGTGGCTACCAGCGTGCCTTGAAGGAATGTAATTCAGCTGTTGAAAACCCTCACACTTAATGGCCAACAGATTTCTTATTGTTTTCGTTATGTAGAATTTCTACTGTGTAAATATCCTAAACCATGGAAAATACTAAACAGTTTTAAGATGGCCTGTAGCTCAACTTTATTCGGCATGTGTTGGCTCATGTTCCAAACATTTTTTTTTTTTTACATTCAATATCATCTTAAATTGGTTGTCAGCAACTACCTCACAACCAATTACGGTGAAGAAAAACATTTCTTTACCCCCATAGAAAATATGGAATACAGTATAGGCTTTAGGCTACCCGCTAAAAGTAAATTGTCTAGTACATTTGTGTTATTAGGCCTTCTGACGGTCAATAGTCACTGTGGCTAATATTTAACATGAGGAATAATACAGAGAAAGTTGGGACCTATAAATTACAACATTGGAGAGTGCCCAATGGTTATATTTGCAGTGAAGTTATTTGCGCAACGATTTGCTCTTCTACGTTTCATTCCTTCAGGATAAGTCTTTGCACTTTAAGTTTGACAGGTTAGTTTAATTAACATTACTGAAAAGGTAAATGCATTGATAGCGCATTGTTAAATTTTGCTACCATATGACTTCACATTTGTCTTGTGATCAAAGCATAAACATCTAAAATGTATATAAAATGTTATTCGCTATGCAATCTTTCACTCAATTAGCTGATTCTATGAAAAGCAATTTCAGAATTATAGTGCGTGCGTGATGGTGTTATTTAAGTTTCATGAACAAATGTAGATATTCCATTTGAAACTGGCTGATTTGTGCAAACCTACAATTCATTTTTACACACGTAATGGTACTGTAATGGTAGGAAAATTAAGTCAATTATTTATTTATTTAACTTGGTAAAAATTGTCCCTTGGAGACTAGTGAATGCACATGATGTATGCACATGTATTACCTGCAGAACACATGCTGTGACATTACTAGCTCCACACTTACTGAGCTTTAATATATTATGACTGCCTCTGGGTGGCCTGCTGCCCTATATGCTATTGTGGGTCTTAGGCTCCTTTATGTAGCAGCTGCTAGTGTGTTAATGGATACCATGTATAATTTATAATTGCACTGAGCTGGCTGTGTCTCTTCCTGAGTAATGTTTTAAAGATACCAGAATTTGAATACCACCATACTCAACCCCGTCACGACACGGGATTCCAATGCGACAACGTGGCAAAAGAAAAATCACACAATCACACTCATCCAGGTGACAAACTAAGCTTTGCCAATTCTATATACAAATATACAAATATATACATTTGTGAATACGGTTTTCTCATCTTAAGCTACAAAATTCATTCACTAACTTATGTCTGGACTGGTGAATGTATGCCAGGAAACACTTTCACATTTTGTGTCATTCTTGGGATTCAAGTAGTTGCAGTTGCAACACAGTCTTCCAGCAACATGGCCATTGTTGCTGGAATAAACCATGATTGCTGTGAGGCCAACAATGCGATAGCTGATTCGTTTCCAAAACATGTCTTATATGTGTTAGCCAACACTTCCGTAGATGTTCTTAGATGTTCTTAAATGTCTTACAGTTATATTACATTTTGCAATACATTATTAAAACCTTTTTAAGTTTACTGCATTGTCTACCTGCTTTTCATTGTTTAAACAGTCATATGATCTATTATGTAAATAGTAACCTGGTAACCAACCTTCCTGTGTGATAAGATCCTCTGTCTGCTTTTCAAGTTTACCTCAGACACTTTCCCTAGGATTATGTGCTTTCTAGATTAACCCAGAGAGCTCTATAATCATTGAGGTTGTCTGTCTGTTGGACCACTCATGGCTTAGCCCTTTTAGATGTCATTAGACTTATAGTAACCAGATTGTCTCAGACTGGGAGTGTTGTGCTCTGTACAGTCAGTGTTAAAACAAGGCACACCTATGTGTCGGATCTCTTCGGTCTGTTTTTCATACTGAGATGTAAAATGTCAAGGATAATGTCTGTGACCTTGCAATTTCTCCAGTGGCAACCAAAGCGTTGTAATTTCTTACAATATACATTTTTTGCATGTTACATAGTGCAGAATCCCCAATGCATTATTTTGAATACAATGACAGAAAAACCGAGTGAGGACAATGGAAAACTATTTTCAACTGAGACACTAGCTTATGTCAGTTCTGATTTGTTAGTGAAAATAGCGTTGCATTATTTAATATGCAATTGAAGCACTATGTTAGCCTCGCTGCTTTCCTTTAGTGTATTCAATCTATTACTGGGTTTCCACCAGTGCTTGAGCCACAGAGATTGGACCTGTAAGGGTCGAAATCACATAAACGGTAACCCATTCACCAGTTATGCCATGGGAACCTGTGCTCTCTTCAGGCTTTGTTGTTCTCTAGCTTTGAGGACCATTTACAGCATTTATCTCTGCAGTCCAGACGGTACTAGCTCCTCTTTTATATCAGTCTGACAAAGCAACATACTAAATAAACAGAGCCTCTGACTAGAAAAGTCATGGCAGAATTGTGATGTGAGCAGTGTGGCTAGAAATGAGTTCTGTTGAACTCGAACTCTAGCTGTTAATGTATTTTTCCTCTGTTCTGTCATTCTTTGTCTTTTAAGACCTTTTCACACTGCATTGTTCTAAGCTGTGGGCTATCTTAGCTCCAGGCTAAGACTGGCACCGGGTTCTCTTAGCCTTTTCAACAGACTTGCATTTAACCCTAGGCTAAGGGTTCACACTGATATTCCTAAAGCCTGGGCTAACGGACAAATATGACACAAGACTATTTTACATTCTATGATAAGCTACAAATGTTAGGTTTTCTGGCATGCGTATAATGTTACAGTATATCACTGACATCCGATCAGTGCTATGCTACCATGATTCAGTGAACGACTTCATGACATTGGTTGATCAAGATGCCCCCTGTTGATATAATGTCGGTGCTAACCCTGCTCCAGAGCAGGACCACCTAGCTCTAGGCTAAGGGTGGTGCTGGCCCACTTCAAAATATGCAGGTGTGAACATCTATTCTGACCATAAGCTTAAAAATGAGGCATGGCGTTTTGTTAGCAGGTCCTTTTCAGTGGATTTGGAAGAAATGGTGGGGTTTCTACAAATACGCTATACAAATATAACCGTTGTCTGTATACTGTAATTTTAAGAGATTGGTTAGATATCTGTTTAAATATGATTCTTAATAAAAGTATACTGTTTGATTTTAATCACTGACGATGATTCTTTAATGGGTCATCAGGTTGTGAACTGAAGCAAATCAGTGACACTGTGAAATATTTTTATGTTATGCAGTATTTAAAATAATTGTCCAGCAGTGATTACTACCCAGATCAGCTTGTTGTCCTATAATTGTGGCAAAAGCTTGAATTTGACAACAACGTATTCCTCATACTCCACCCTAATGCTCGTATCTCAAACGCTGTTTTAAAAAGTTTCAGCAGGTTGTTGTTATTGGTTCTATTTAACCAACTTAACTGCCAATTTAGGTAATATTTCACTATTATTGTGTAAAATGCTGTGTAATCTTTGTTACCTTCATTGACTTCTGTTAAATGCTGTCAGGGTTGTGTCATTGTAGTGACTGTTTTTCATAGGTAATATAAAAAGCATGTAGGACTACTCATCATGCAGTTACTTCCCAGTCAGCCCAAGCAGTAGAGAATTGTACACTATTGTAGTCTAGTGCACTGATCTGCCAATTGTTATGTCAAAAAGATTTAACTAGACCTAAAATGATCCATGTCTGAATGGTTTTTATCTACCAATTTCTGGTGAAAAGGAAACTACTTCTCTGCTTATGTTCTAGTGAGTCTATCAGGGAAAATTCAAATGAAAGACTCCAGGTTCAATCAAATGTACTTGCCTGCATAAGTGTCCAGAAATGTGCCCAGGTAAAGCGTATGTTTACTAAGTTTGAAGTGGACCTTAATGAATAGCCTAGGCTTGGCATGGCGTCTGGGGAATGGGGGGAGAAGTGGTACCTTCTGGCTTTCTCGTCATGTTCAGGTAGCGAATGAAAGCTAGCGGAGGGATGCATTTACCCAGTGGTCTCAGCTTAGCTGTAATCATAACTGACAGACTCTGTGGCTCTATCTGAAGGGCCAGAACACTCAGGTGTATTTAGTCCACCTGGCTGGCTGCTGCTGCCTTTGTGAATCATCTGACTGGGGATACTGTAGTAGTCAACAGGGAGCTCAGGTTTCTCTGCCTGTGAAGAGAGAAAAGGGGCTGCTGCTTGAGTCAAAGGAGTATTATCAGCTTGGCATTCAGCAGGACTGTTATCTTTTGAAATAGACTTTATCTTGATGTCCTGCTGAATGCCTTACAGAGGACAGGCAGAGTGGGACTCCAGGTCCACTAAGCATATATCCTCCATAGGGGGTAGAGACATGGTGAGTAGGCTTAAAGAATGTATCTTTCCATCAGTCTTTTTCCTGATATAAAATGTGGACTCTTAATATGTTCAACCCGGCACAACCAGAAGAGGACTGGTCACCCCTCGGAGCCTTGTTCCTCTCTAGGTTTCTTCCTAAATTTGGCCCTCTTAGGTAGTTTTTCCTAGCCACTGAAGTTCATCACTATTGGTGTTTGCTCCCTGGGGTTTAAGGCCGGGTGTTTTTGTGAAAGCACTTTGTGACAACTGCTGATGTAAAAAGGGCTTTATAAAATAAATTTGATTGATTGATTTGATATTTATGGGTTACTCTTCATGAATACACAATTTTGGGCCCAATCATTGAAAATCTAATATTTTGACTTACATTATCTGGGGCCCATCAGTCCAGGACTACCTGCCCTTGTCTGAGTGAAGTAAACTCGCCTTGATTTATTGTCCTTGGAATGCTTCGTCCCCACCAATATAGTTAAACCTGCGTACACACACACACACACACGTGCGCATTCCGTTGTGAATAAGTCCAGAGGACCTCAATGCAACCTGGGGTGTGGACCTATATTTAGACTGAACCTGGGAGGGGGGATACATAAGCAAGAGACTGTCACAGACTGCTCCTAGCCAAACCAGCTGACTGGAATGAATCTTCCTGGGTGCTGTAAAATTGGTGTAGAATAAATTATGTTAATAGTTTAATCAGCATGAAATATGCACGTTTCTTTTAATAACATTAATCAATTGGGTTTTCCATTGCCTGAAATCCAGTACCAAATTAAACAATAAATAACTGACATTTTTGGAGGTTGACTGTTACGTCTATGATTTACATAAGCTTCCTCACCACTGTCTGCACAACCTAGGACTCTGTCCTTTCAGTGTTTGGCCACCAGCCATTACGGTCTGTGTTTTGTCTGTGTTGACTTTCTTCTAACCCTGGACAGTCAGATTGTAGGTTCTAGTGGACTCGTGTTGGAGCGTAACCTGAAAGCCCTGTTTAAGTATGTGTCATCTAGACCAACTGGGACATGCCGGCTGCGCTCATCATGTCAGGTGCTTGTGCTTGGTGTACAAGGTAGAAACCCATCTAAAAAAAACTGCCCTGCCCTGCGGAAATAGGCGTGATGCAGTCTAGCATATTAGGGTTTTGCTGCTTTACTAGGGCAAGATGGGGGACGATGGGGAAAGATGAGTAAATGAGTTTGGCTAGTTTCAGATACCGCTGCCCTGTGTCTGTTCAGCTGAGATGTCACAGGCTGAGCTGAGGAAATGTTTCATGCCAGCCAGCCCATCGGTCTCTCCCCTTTTCATAAACTCCCATTACTAATGAGTTTGAGAACCGGGCTTGTTAGTGCTAGCGAGGACTTTTAATCCTTAATTGAGCCCTGCGTTTCAAGGGAGAATGTTCTGGTATGATATTCACGCTTTGTCAGCCTAAGCTGGCTACTTCTGGTGTCCTGCTTCCTTCCAGCATCATTAAAAGACAGTCATGAGAACAGTTTTTCGGTTTTGCATTTCAAATATTTGTATTAAGAAATAAACAGGCCATGAATGACACAGAAATTGTCTTTTTTTTATTTATGTTCAAACGATGAATGAAATGAAGCCCAAACTACATTAATAAATACATTGGAATCAGTTTATTCACCTCCTTCAGCCGTATTGCTCTTGGTCAATGACAAAGACTGAAAAAAGACATTTCTTGCTGAATGCTCATCCACACCTAATGGAGGCTTGTGTCGTATGACTTGTCAATCTATACTTTTATGTGGCCTGAAAATGGGAATGTGCCGTGTCATTCCTCACGTCGCTTAGGGGGCAGGTTGGTCCAAATCTGTAACAAGAATCCACCCATAAAGTAATGGTTGAGTCGTAGTAAATAGTGGTTACAGGCTTGTGAGAAACAATAGAACAGTTCACCAACCAGCCCTGTGCTCATCACAACATGATGTTCCATTGTTAGCTGCTCTGGGAGTGAATCCTTGCAGGCGGCATATTAACCTGGAAAGTGGCATAATGTTGTAGGTCACACCGGCAACTATGTGGGAAGCTAAACAGGCTAGCTACTATTGCCCTTTGGAATGGGGGTGCGATCATCAAGTGTTGCTTTGCCTGAAGGTATCTGCTGCTCCACAAATCCAACACCCACACATACATATCTATACACACAAGGTATGTAGACTCCTTGTGTATATAGATATGTATACACACAAGGTGTCGGGACAAAGGCTACAGGGATGGGTGCTGGGAGCGGATTTTGGGGGCTGGGGGCGGATGTTGGGGGCTGGGGGCGGATGTTGGGGGCTGGGGGCGGATGCTGGGG